>CAUYLG010028325.1:0-23451 GCA_963573385.1 Cacajao melanocephalus | reverse complement strand
TAGTGGTGGACTGTCTTGGTAATGGTGGACTGCCTTGGTAATGGTGGACGCCCCTCCCCCACAGAGCTGGACCGTCCCGGGTTCAGCTGTGCTTGCTGTGAAACTCTCAATCCAGAGCATTTCAGATTGCTGTTTTTTTGTGGGGGTGGGACCAGCCGAGCCTGATCATCTGGCTCCCTGCCTCAGAGCCCTTTTTTTTTTTTTAGTTGAATGGTCGACTCTGTCTCCCAGGTGTTCCAGTCGCCTGTTGAAAAGGTGCTGGGATCTGTATGATTTCCCGTGTGGCAACTGGGCACTGGCTGAAACAGCCGTGCTGAGATTCATGGCGCTTTTTTACCCAGGAATCTCCTGGCCTGGCTCCCTGTTTCAGTCCCCTTTTTAATCAGTTGAATGGGCTATTCTGTCTCCCAGGAGCTCCAATTGCCCGCTAAAATGGCAGCCGGACTCATGTATTTCGTATGGAGAACCGCGGCTCCAGGGCACTGGCCAAAACAGCTGCACTGCCAGAACAGCCGCGCAGGCCAAAACAGCCACACAAGCCAAAACAGCAATGCTGGTGACCTGTGGGGCTCCTCCGCCTGGGAATCTCCTGGTCTGTGGGCAATAAAAATCCATCTGGAAATGCAGCGTCCACTCACCCGTCCATGCTTTCACTGGGAGCTGCAATCCTGAGCTGCTCCTAATTGGCCATCTTGGATCCGCCCAATCAGGAATAATTATTTATTTGAAAATATTTATCTAGTAGCTTTCATAAGCAAGCTACTAAGTTTGGTACTTGAGATGTTGTGTTGAACAAATTATACATGGTCCCTACCTTCATAGAAAGTAATTATCATTATGATTGTTACTATTTTTTTACTCCCATATATAGATTACCAATTTCCACAGAATAGGCATACAAAAATAAGCACAACAATAATATTTATGATGAATATAGCTTATTCTTTTATTTTAACATCATTTCAGTATTTGGAATATCTTAGGACCATTGTTTCAACTATTTAATTCTTCTATTTAATGATTATAGAGATTGAAATGATGTGGGGGTACATAATGATTCTGTATCAATTCTAGGGCATATCCTGTTCTGTGGACTGAATGTGTTCCTCCCAAGTTCATTTGTGGAAATTCTTACTCCCAAAGTGATTGGAGTAAGGAAATGGGGTCTTTAAGAGGTGATCAGAGTAGAGCACTCATGAATGAAACTAGTGCCTCTGAAATTGAGACCTGAGAGAAACTTTTGCTCCTTTCATTATGTGGTGACACAGAAAGAGCTGTCTATGAATGAAAGTGACTCCTCACCAGACAATCTACTGGAATCTATCCATCTTTTCACAAGAACTGTGAAAAATAAATTTCTGTTATTTTTAAGTTATCCAGTACATAGTGTTTTTTCAAAGCTCAAACGGACTAAGACATTGTGGAAGTATATTTTTAAATGACCTATTGCTAATATGTTTTGAAATATAGACTAAAACATTTTCAGGATATTTTAGCTTTCTGACATTTTGAAATCTGGATAAATTGAGGTAGAGTAATATTTTGAAAAATATTGTGTAAACATATGGGAATGAACTATTATTACCTCCCAAATAATAGCAATAACATTACTTTTAATAATAATTAAAAAAATGGTTTGTATTTCTCAAAACTTATACCTGAGGGAAACTTAAGTACCTAAGCAATTAATATATGTTTAAGGATCTCTGAGAAATAGAAAATTTTCAAGTTTAAGATATCAAGTGATATTTAATATTTTTTGAGATACTACTCTTTTCAACTATTGCAGTAAATGCTTATATTAATTGAAGTTCTTCATTCAAAGTTCACAGCAACCTGTAAAATAATGTATTAATTTTCCAATTTTATACTTATTTTCTGAACATGTTCTATGCCTGCAATGCACTGTTCTGGGTGCTTGGGCAAAGAGATGTCTGTCAATCATGTGAAAAATATAATGTATATAGGAAGCTCCAGATAAGTGGTAAGGAGGTAGCAGTCAGATTCCTGATGGTAAGATTACTAGATATCACATAGTGGGACAAGAATGTGATCAGAACCTTAAATGATATATTTGACTTCACAAGGTAAAGAAAATAAGGGCAGGCTTTTAAGGCAGATAAATGTCATGACCAAATATATTAAGGTAAATTACAAAGTTGTAGTTCAACTGACATAGAGTATTTGGGCTGTTTGGAATATGAGAGCTTATGATGGAAATAAAAGCCTGGACCAGAATTTAGAAGACCCTGAATACAAGGCAAATAAGTTTGACTCTGGCCTACAGGATATATTTACTTTTTATTTAAGAAAGGGGACAGCATAATAAAAGCAAAGTTTTAAATTAAAAATTCCTAGACACAAGAAGATTTATGGTTTCAAAAATCCAAGTTAATTGGTTACTGAAATAGAGAATATTGAAGGCATTAAAACTAAAATTCATACTAAGGAGTTGAACATGAGAATGGATAAGAAAATAAAGATAAACCTTATCATCAAAACTAGGGAAAGATTCTTAGCTAAATAAATGTAAAGACAAAATCTGAAATGGTTCAAATATTTGGTGTCCTGTTAGGTGAATAAACACATTAACTGAGATAAGAAATTAAGGTAATGTAATAGAATGTGGGAGAAAAAAGAGGAAAGTTTTCTTTTCTCCACATCCTATCCAGTATTTCTTATTGCCTGTCTTTTGAATATATCCAATTTTAAATGAGGTGAGATATTTCAATGTAGTTTTAATTTGCATGTCTCTGATGATCAGTGATGTTGAGCACTGTTTCATATGCCTGTTTGCCATTTGCATGTTTTCTTTTGAGAAATGTTTCTTCAAATATTTTGCCCATTTCTTGATCAGATTGCTACAGATATTTTTACTATAGAGTTGTTGAGCTCCTTGTATATTTTGGTTATGAATCCCTCATCAGCTGAGTAACTTGAAAATATTGTCTCATGTTCCGTAGGTTATTGCTTCACATTATTTTATTCTGTG
Source organism: Cacajao melanocephalus (assembly GCA_963573385.1). Taxonomy (NCBI): domain Eukaryota; kingdom Metazoa; phylum Chordata; class Mammalia; order Primates; family Pitheciidae; genus Cacajao; species Cacajao melanocephalus. The sequence goes on along the minus strand of CAUYLG010028325.1, from coordinate 20,459 downwards.
CTGTGCAGAGGCTTTTTATCTTAATGTGATCCCATCCGTTCACTCTTTGATTGCCTAGGCTTATGGTATATATTAGTCTGTTCTTATACTGCTGATAAAGACAACCCAATATTGGGTAATTTATAAAGAAAAATAGGTTAAATGGAGGCAGAGTTCCACGTGGCTAGAGAGGTCTCACTATCTTGGCTGAAGTTGAAAAGCACATCTTACATGGCAGCAGGCAAGAGAGAATGAGAGCCAAGTGAAAGGGGAAATCCCTTATGAACCCATCAGATCTTGTGAGACTTATTCACTACCAGGAGAATAGTATGAGGAAAACCAACTTTATGATTCAATTAACTCCTGGTCCCTCCCACAACATGTGGGAATTATGGGAGCTACAATTCAAGATGAGATTTTGGTGGGAACACAGCCAAACCATATCATTCTGCCCCTGGCTCCTCCCAAATCTATGTTCTCACATTTCAAAACCAATCATGCCATCCCAATAGTCCCCAAAAGCCTTAATTCATTTCAGTCTTAACTCCAAAGTCTCATCTGAGATAAGGCAAGTCCCTTCTGCCTATGAGTCTGTAAAATCAAAAGCAAGTTAGTTACTTCCTAGATACAATGAAGTACAGGCATGATGAAAATATATCATAGCAAATGAGAGAAATTGGCCAAATTGAATGGACTACAGAATCCATGCAAGTCCAAAGTTCAGCAGAGCAGTCAAATCTTAAAGCTCCAAAATTATCTTCTTTGACTCCATGTCTCACATTCAGATCAGACTGATGCAAGAAGTGGGTTCCCATGGTCTTGGGCAGCTCCACCCCCTGTGGCTTTGCTGGGTACAGCTCTTCTCCTGGATGCTTTCATGGGCTGGCATTGAGTGCCTGTGGCTTTTTCAGGTGCATGGTGCAAGCTGTCCATGGATCTACCATTCTGAAATTTGGAGGAAAGTGGCCGTCTTCTCACAGCTCCAGTAGGCACTATCCCAGTGGGGCTCTGTGTGGGAGTTCCTACCCCATATTTTTCTTCCACACTACACTAGCAGAGGTTCTCCAAGAGGGCTCCAACCCTGCAGCAAAAGTTTGCTTGGACATTCAGGCGTTTCCATACCTCCTCTGAAATCTAGGCAGAGGTTCCCAAACCTCAATTCTTGACTTCTGTACACTAGCACGCTCAACACCATGTGAAAGCTGCCATGGCTTGTGGCTTGCACCCTCTAAAGCCATGATCCAAGCTGTACCTTAGCCCCTTTTAGCTACAGCTGACATGGCTGGGATGAAGGGCACCAAGTCCCAAGGCTGCAAAAAGCAGGGGGTCCCTGGGCCTGGCACATGAAACCATTTTTTTTTTCTCCTAGACCTCCAGGCCTGTAAACAGAGGGCTGCTGTGAAGACCTCTGGCAGGCCCTGGGAACATTTTCCCCATTGTCTTGGTGATTTACATTTGGCTCCTTGTTACTTATGCAAATTTCTGCAGCAGGCTTGAATTTCTCCCAAGAATATAGGATTTTCTTTTTAATTGCATCATTAGGCTGCAATTTTTCCAAACCTTTATGCTCTGCTTCCCTTTTAAAATGGACTGATTTTAACAGCACCCAATTCAAATATTGAATGCTTCACCAGTTAGAAATTTTTTATACCAGATACCCTAAATCATCTCCTTTAAGTTCAAAGTTCCATAAATATCTAAGGCAGAGGCAAAATGCTGCCAGTCTCTTTACTGTAACATAGCAAGAGTCACCCTTACTACAGTTCCCAACAAGTTCCTCATCTTCATCTAAGACCACCTCAGCCTGTATTTCATTGTCCATATCACTATCAGCATTTTTGTCAAAGCCATTCAACACGTCTCTAGGACGTTCCAAACTTTCTCACATTTTTTGGTCTTATTCTGAGCCCTCCAAACTTCCAATCTCTGCCTGTTACCCAGTTCCAAAGTCATTTCCACATTTTTGAGTATCTTTATAGCAGTGTCCCACTCCCGGTATGAATTTGCTGTATTAGTCTGTTCTCGTGCTGCTGATAAAGACATAATCAAAACTGGGTAATTTCAAAAGAAAAAGAGGTTTAATGGACACACAGTTCATTAAACATGGCTAGGAGAAGCCTCACAATCATGGTGGAAGGCAAAAGTCATGTCTTACATGGTGGCAGGAAAGGGAGAATGAGAGCCAAGTGAAAGGGGAAAACACTTATAAAACCATCAGATCCTGTGAGACTTATTCACTTCCAGGAGAATGGTATGAGGAAAACCACCCTTGTGATTCAATTTGGGTCCTTCCTACAACATGTGGGAATTAAGGGAGTTATAATTCAAGATGAGATTTGGGTGGGGACACTGCTAAAGCACATGATGATATATGACTCAAAAAACTTTTGCCCAGACCAATATTCTGAAGATTATCCACAGTGTTTTCTTGTCTTAGTTTTATAGTTTAAGGTGTTATATTTAACTCTTTGATCCATATTTTTAAATTTCCATATATGGTGAGAGATGGAGGCCTAATTTAATTCTTCTGTATATGGATATCCAGTTTCCCTATCACCATTTATTGAAGAGGCTGTCTTTTCACCAGTGTATGTTCTTGGCACTGTTATTGTAAATGAATTCACAGTAGGTGTGAGGATGTGTTTCTGGGTTTTCTATTCTGTTCTATTGGTATGCATTTCTGTTTTTATTCCACTACCATGCTGCTTTGGTTAGCATAGCTCTGTAGCATAATTTGAAGTCAGTTAATGTGTTTCTCCTGTTCTGTTGTTTTTGCTTGGTATGATGTTGGCTATTCTGGGTCTTTCATGGTTCCATATAAATTTTAGAATTTGTTTTTCTATTTCTGTGAAGAATGTTATTGATATTCTGATAGGGATTATGTTAAATCTGTAGATAGCTGTGGGTAGTATCGACATTTTAACAATATTGATTCTTTCAATCCACAACATGGAATATTTCTCTATTTTTTGGTGTCCTCTTCAATTTCTGTTATTAGCGTTTTCTGTTTTTCATTATAGAGACCTTTTACATATTTGATTAAGGTAATTTCTAGCTATTTAATCTTTTATTATAAATATTGTTATTACTTTTAAAACTTCTTTTTTTGATTGTTCACTGTTGGTGTGTAGAAATGCTATGAAGTTTTGTATATTGATTTTATATCTGCAACTTTACTGAATTTGTGTATCAGTTCTAACATTTTTTTGGTAGTGTCTTTAGGTTTGTTCAAATATAATATATTATCTGCAAGCAAGTATAATTTGACTTCTTCCATTCAAATTTAGATGTTCTTTATATCATTCTCTTTTCTCATTACTCTAGCTAGTATTTCCAGTACTAGTGAGTAATAGTTGTGAAGGTGGGCATCCTTGTCATTTTCTAAATCTTAGAGAAAGCTTTCAGTATAATACTAGCTGTGGGTCTGTTGTATATGGCTTTTATATTGTTGAGATATGTTTCTTCTATTTCCATTTTAACGAAGATTTTTATCATAAAGTCCCGTTAAATTTTATTAAATGCATTTTCAGCATTAATTAAAATAATAATATCATTTTCATCCTTTATTATGTTAAAATGATGCACCACATTGATTGATTAGCATATGTAGAACTAACTTTGCATCCCAGGGATAAATCTAGTTTTGTCACAATGAAAGGTCTTTCCAATGTATTGTTCAATTTGGTTTGTTTGTATTTTGTTGAGGATTTTTGTTAATAGTCATCATAGATATTGGCCTGTAGTTTTCTTTTACTAATGTGTCTTCAACTTGTTTTGGTATCAGTAATATTTTTCTCATAGAATAAGTTTGGAAGTATTCTCCTCTCCTCTATTCTTAAAGTTTAGGTAAAATTAGTATTAGCTCTTCTTTACATATTTGGCAGAATTCGGTACTAAAGCCAATGGGACCCAGGATTTCCTTTAATGGGAAAATTTGTATTATGGCTTTGAACTTGTTGCTTCTTGTTGGTCTGTGCAGATTTTTGTTCTCGTCCTTGTTCAATCTTGGTAGGTTGTATGTATCTAGTAATTTGTCAATTTCTTCTATGTTTTCAAATTTATTATCATATAGTTGTTCATAGTAGCCACTAATAATACTTCGATTTTTTTGCAGTATCAGTTGTAATGTCCCCCTTTTTATTTTGAATTTATTTATATGGATTACCTCTCTTATTTTCTTTGTTTCGTTAAATGTTTGTTCATTTTCTTTAACTTTGCAAGAAACCAATATTTTGTTGCATTGATATTTTGTATTATTCATCTCAATTTCATTTATGTCTGCTCTGATGTTTATTATTTCTTTCTTCAACTAATTTTTTGTTTGGTTTTTTCTTGCTTTTCTAGTTATTTGAGATGCATTGTTAGATTGTTTATTTGAAGTTCATCTTTTTTTGATTTAGACATTATAGCTATAAAATTTTCTCTTAATACTCTTTATTCTCTATCCTGTAGGTTTTGTATGATGTGTGTTCATTATCATTTGTTTCAAAAACTTTTTCAATATCTTTCTTAATTTCTTTATTGACCCACTGGCCATTCAAGAACATATTGTTTAATTTGCATGTATTTGTATACTTGTCAAAATCCTTCTTGTAGGACAAGTCTGGTATTTATAAAAACTCTCAGCTTTTGTTTATCTGTGAATGTCTTTGTTTCTCCTACACATTTGAAGGATATTTTTGCCAGATACATTATTCTAGGTTAAAAGATTTTTCTTTCAGCACATTAAATATGTCATGTCACTCTTTCCTGTCCTGTAAGATTTCCACTAAAAGTCTGCTGGCAGATGTACTGAAGCTCCCTTGTGTGGTGTTTGTTTATTTTCTCTTATAACTTTTAGGATTCTTTCTTGATCTTTGATCTTTGGAAGTTTTATTTTTCAATGCCTTGAGGTAGTCTTCTTTGTGTTAAATCTGCTTGGTTTTCTGTAACCTTCTTGTACTTAGACTTGATATTTTTCTCTAAGTTTGCAAAGTTTTGCTTTATTTTTACTTTGAATAAACTTTCTTTCCCTATCTCTTTCTCTACCTCCTCTTTGGGGCCAATAACTCTTAGATTTGTCCATTTGAGGATATTTTCTAGATCCAACATGCATGCTTTTTTATTGTATTTTTTCTCCTCTGACTATATATTTTCAAATACCCTGCCTTCAAGCTGACTAATTCTTTCTACTGTTGATCCATTCTGCTATTAAAAGACTCATGCATTCTTTAATATGCCAATTTAGCTTCAGAATTTCTGCTTCATTTTTTTAAATTATTTAAGTCTCTTTGTTAAAGTTGTGTGATATAATTCAGAATATCTTTTCTGTGTTACTTTGAGCTGTTGTTAGTATCCTTAACACAGGTATTTTGAATTTTCTGTCTCAACGGTCATATATCTGTCTTTCTTTAGGATTGGTTTCTGGAGACTTATCTAGTTCATTTGGTGAGGTCATGTTTTCCTGAATTACCTTTATACTTCTAGATGTTCCTCTGTATCTGGGCATTGAAAAGTTAGATATTTATTGTAGTTTTCAGTGTCTGGTATAGTTTTTCCCCATTCTTCCTGGGAAGGCTTTTCAGACATTTGAAAAGACTTGGGTGTTGTGGTCTAAATTGTATCTACTTTAGGGGGAAGCCAAAGCTCAGTAATGTTGTGGCCCTTGCAGACTCATAGAGGTACTGCTGGATGATTGAGGACAAGTTCCCTGTGGCCACCACCTCTGTGACTGCAGTGGGTCAGATTTGAAGCCAGCGCAGTACTGGATCTCACAAAAGCCTAGCTATAGCTACTCATTGGCTACTGTCTGTGTTCACTTAAGGCCCCGGGGCTCTACAATAAGCAAGTGGCAAAGCTAACCTGGCCTGAATCTTTCTTTTCAGGGTGGCAAATTTTTTCAGGTCCCAGGTTTTATCCTAGAGTTAGAAACCAGTCACAGAACTTAGAAGTCTATCTGGTATTCTATTGTATTGTGGCTAAGCTGGCACTCAAACCACAAGATACAGTCTTTTCTAATTTTCCCTTCCCTTTCCAAAGACAGAGGAGTCTTACCTCATGGCCACCACCACCCCAGGTCCCTGTGGAATACTTCCAGACTATTGCCCATGTTTTCTTAAGGATCAAGCACTCTTAAATCTGCTTGTGTTGAATGTTTCCTAACCTGTGACTTGCCCTTCAGAGTAGTACGCCCCTCATTAGCCCAGGGCATGTCCAGAAATGACATCCAAGCATCAAGTTCTATAATTGAGGGGCCCAAAATTCCACTTGGTGCTAAACCACCCTGTGGCTGAGCTGATACCTGAAGCCAGCAAGACTTGGAAGCTCATTCAAAGCCTTCTATGTAGTACGTGGGTATCACTGGTAGATGTTCAGGGAACAAGAGCTCTTCAGTTGCAGGTGATGAATGCTGCCAGGACTGGGTTCTTTCCTTTAAGACAGTGTGTTGTATTCTGGCCTGGGTTGTATCCATAAATGTGATCTGGCAGCTAGTCTTAAAAAGATGCCTCAAGACTCTGACAGGTACCATAGCCTGGTGTGGCTGAGCTGTTATCTAAGCTGTAAGACAATGTCCTCTCCACTCTTCCCTCTCCTCTCCTTAAGGGGAAAGTAAGGATCTCTTTTGGAGATTTATGCTGTGCAGCCTGGCGGAGAGATGATGGCAGAACTCCCTTAATTTCCCTAGCTGGTGTCTCAGTAGGTCACATGGCTCCCCAGTCCTCCGTTTCTGAGCCCATTTCAACCCTAGGACACGTTTAAAGGTTGCAGTCTTCTGTCTTAGACTGCTTTTCAAATATACTAAGAGACTTGAAGAACTTTAGCCCATGGTGGTGTGGTTTGCAAGAACTCGAGTTTCAATTGCTGGCATGGGCGATTCCCCTCTGGCTAGGGCTAGTTTAAATGCTTTCTCTGTGGGTGGGCATCAGCTGAGTTTGGTCCAATTTTCCTATCTGCTCTAACAGGAAAGCTCTGAGTTCAATGCCTCATAACTGGTGTGCTCTCTTTCCCTGTGGTGCCCAGAGAAGTTCTCTGCACCATGCAGCTGCTAGAGGGGAAAGGGAGAGAGGTGTCTCTGGCAATTAAAGTTTTTTTTTTTCCTACCTCTTCAGTCCCTCTTTCAATGATATGAAGTTAAAACCAGGTACTATGAGTGCTCACCTGATGTTTGGTTCTTATGAAGGTAGTTTTTTTGTGTGTAGGTAGTTGTTAAATCTGTGTCTTTGCTGGAGGGGGTGATCAGAGGAACCTTCTATTCTGCCATCTTGGTCTGCCTCCCTCCCACTCCTCCACATTAACACTGTTTTCTTCACACAATAATCAGAATGATTCTCACAAAATGGTCAAATTATGGCTCTTAAATTATCTGTTGGCTATCCACTCACTATATGTAAAATCCACATCAGGAGCAACAAGGTTCTATATGATCTGTCGGACTAACGTGACTTTATCTACCATCACTTTCCTCTTACTCTGTTCATGCTGGCCTTTTTATAGTCCCTTAAAAACATCAAGTTCTTTTCCACTGAAGAAACTTTCTGTTGCTAATACCTTTGCCTGTAATATTCTTCATCATCAAAGCTTCTTTATTTCATTCAAATCAGGTCTCTGCTTAAATGTCGCTTTCTCAAGGAGGCCTTCTTTGACCACCCTACATAAAACACTTCCCACTTTAGTAGCCCCATTCCCCACTTTGTTTTTCCATATAGCATGTGTCCCTGTCTGGTGTTATATATTATATCGTATTTTATTGTGTTGTATTATATGAAATTATGTTTTTATCTCAACCATATCACTTTATCTTTACCTCTTTATTATAAATAATACAAATGTATTATTACTAAAATGTGAGCTCCATTATAGTCAAACTATTTTGGTTAATATTAGTTACAAGTATTAAATGTTTGCCACAAAATTTTCATTATTACTTGAAATCACAGAAATGGTGATGCTAGCATCCACTCTAACCCCATGAGAAATGTTTTTGTAAAAGTTTTTAATGTCTGATAAAAGAGTTCTAATCCTTCCCTAGTTGAGAAAAAATAAAAACACAAAGAAGTTCATAAAGTAAGTGCCTCAAGGAGCTTAACATTTGATAATTTGTATTTTTAAAAATAGGCTCCTTTATAAAACACCATTATTATGCAATCAAAAAAGCATAGAAATATCTACACACATCAAAAAATCCTATATTAAGACTAATCTAAGTTTCTTCTCATTTTCATTCATAATTAGAAACAATCTCCAGTGCAACCCCTATCTGAAGTATAGTGTATGTTCAATTTCCCCACTTTCATTATTGTTTTTTTCTAAAATAGAGTTATTGGTCCTAGGTAATGGGTTTTTTGTTTGTTTTGCTGAAACTATTACAGTAATAGGATATGGCAGTGTTTTCAAAATAAAGCATGTATGCATATTGAGAAACTAATGACTAACCACAATATCCATTGTGTGGAAGATAGCATTTTGAAAATATCTATATAAACCATTTGAAATAAAACTTTCTGAAGAAGAAATATGTGATGTCTTAAAAATTTTCTCTGGATCAGCTTCTACAAAATATCCCATGATCGATAATTGAATCATTCCACTTAACACATTTCTTCTACTTATGACTTTTATGCTTGTTAAAACATAAGTGCCTCTATGAGGACTCATAGTAATAAAAGATTTATTAGATCACCTGCAGGAAAGTGTTCAAAAGTAAACAGAACTTGAAGGCATAGAGTACACTTAAAAGGTACTACATCATTTAGAAAAGGAAAGAAAAAAGATTGAAGAGTATAGAGGATAAATATAAACTTATCTGTAACAAGTTTTTCAACCCACAGCCCCTCCTCTTCTGTTTTCCTTCTTCCCTTTTTCCCTAATCCTTTCTTTTTGCCAAGATATATAATTTGCACTCTGCTGGGTGATTGGAGTACAATAGTGAATATACTTTTTACCCTCATGAAACTTACTATCTGATGAGGGTTGGGGGCTAATACTAATCAAATAGTTAATCACTCACACTTACACAGTTAAAAACTAGGTAAGTTTATTGAAGGTGTGATGAATTACGTAATCGAAGTCTGTAATGGTGGCTTATCAGTTAGGGTTAGATTTAACCGAAAGTAAGGGATAATCCCATGAACAGTTAATTGAACAAGATAAATATTTTCTCACACATAAAAGTCGAGAAGAAGACCACCTAGAATTGACATGGTGGCTTTGCTCCAAGATGTTCTTAGAGACTCAGATCCCTGTTTGCTTATTGCTCTGTCCTCCTCACATAGGGTAATGTGGTTATCATTATGTTCAAACATGTTAGCCAACCTATCAGTTCTCCAAAAAGCAAATAGAAAAAGAGAGAAAGAAGAAAGAATTCAATGATATATTTTTAATCACTTGAATTGATAACTCTGTTTTAGCTCTGTCATTTGAGCTAAGAGATGAGATAAGAATAAAATTTAATAAGGGTAAGAATCAAGGAAAGAACATTTCAGTCAAGACAGGCCAACAAACACAAAGTTTCTGTGATATGAAGAGCCACGGTGAGTAGAAACATCTTTGCTTCTGTTTACTGCATCTGAGAAAACAGTAGTGTTATACCCCACACTGTAAATAACCATATTTATTAAAATGACTCAGGACAGGAAAAAGAAACCTTAACAGCTTCTTCCATTTCTGGAAAAAGTTTGCTTAATTTTTTGAAGAGTGTTACTTAAATCACTTGCTTATATATATATATATATATATATATATATATATACACACACACACACACACACACAGATATGTACGTATATATATGTATATGTACGTATATATATATATGATCTCAAATTTTACATGAGTTTTTTTGTAACATAATTTTTTTTTTGCCATATCTTATACTGAATTGTATTTTAAAACACAACACTGCTATGCTTAACTTTAAAATAATGGATTTTTACCATTTAGAATATGGGTCAAGGCATTTTTATGAATGTAAAGAATACTTTGCAGCAATTTGAAAAGTAGTAGTAGTAAGATGAGGTGTTATTAAATGTCATTTACTTTTTAAAAATTATTTTTTATTATTTATGTGTACACAGTAGCCATATGTATTTATGGGGTACATGAAGCATTTTGATATAGGCATGCAATGAGTAATAATAACATCATGGAAAATAGGATATTCATCTTCAGAAACATTTATCCTTTGTGTTATTAATATATAATCTTACTTATTTTAAAATGTACAGTTAAATTATTTTGACTATTGTCACAATGCTGTGCTATCAAATACAAGGTCTTATTCATTTTTTCTAAGTATTTTTGTTACCCATTAACTATTCCCACCTCAACCCTTCCCCAGCTACTTTCTCAGCCTTTAGTAACAATCCTTCTACTCTCTGTTTCCATGAATTCAAATGTTTTGATTTCTAAATCTCACAAACAAGTGAGGATATGTGATGTTGGTCTTTCTGTGCCTGGCTTATTTCACTAAACATAATGATCTTAAGCTCCATCAATGCTGTTGCAAATGACAGAATCTCATTCATTTTTATGGCTGAATAAAAGTATCACATTTTCTTTATTTATCTTTTTTATTATTATAATTTAAGATCTGGAATACATGTGCAGAACGTGCAGGTTTGTTACACAGGTATACACGTGCCATGGTGGTTTGCTGCACCCATCAACCTGTCACTTACATTAGGTATTTCTCCTAATGCCATCCCTCCCAAATCCCCCCAGCCCCCAATAAGGCACAGTGTGTGATGTTTCCCTCCCTGTGTCCATGTGTTCTCATTGTTCGACTCCCACTTAAGAGTGAAAACATGCGGTGTTTGGTTTTCTGTTCCTGTGTTAGTTTGCTGAGAATGATGGTTTCTAGCTTCATCCATGTCCCTGCAAAAAATATAAACTCATTCTTTTTTACTGCTGCATAGTATTCCATGGTATATATGTGTCACATTTTCTTTATCCAGTCTATCATTGATGAGCATTTTGGTTGGTTCCAAATCTTTCCTATTGTGAATAGTGCTGCAATAGAAATACATGTGCATGTGTCTTTATGGTAGAATGATTTATAATCCTTTGAGTATATACCAAGTAATGGGATTGCTGGGTAAAATGGTATTTCTAGTTCCAGATCCTTGAGGAACTGTCACACTGTCTTCCACAATGGTTGAATTAATTTACACTCCCATCAACAGTGTAAAAGCATTCCTATTTCTCCACATCCTCTCTAGCATCCCTTTGAGTAAACCAATAACAAGTTCTGAAATTCAGGCAGTAATTAACAGCCTACCAACTGAAAAATGCCCAGGACCAGATGAATTCACAGCCAAATTTTACCAGAAATACAAAGAGGAGCTGGTACCATTCCTTCAGAAACTATTCCAAACAATACAAAAAGAGGGACTCTTCCCTAACTCATTTTATGAGACCACCATCATCCTGATGCCAAACCTGGCAGAGACACAACAAAACATACATTTTTCTCAGTATCACATTACACCTATTTTAAAAGTGACCACATAATTGGAAGTAAATCACTCCTCAGCAATTGCATAGCATTTCACAGGTTTAAATAAAATATTGGGTGGCTGCTTGTTTGTTATTTTCATCCCTTATCCTTCCTGTCTCCATAGTTAAGCACAGTTATTGGCATAAAAGAGGTTTTTAATACCCATTTTTAGCCTGCATTCTAGCCTGGGCAATAGAACAAGAATCCCGTTTTCTCTCCCTCTTTCTTTCTCTCCTACATTCTTTTTTCTTTCTTTCTTTTACTCTTTCTTTCTTTCTTCTTTTCTCTCTTTTTCTTTCTTTCAAAAAAAAAATAAAGTATTATGCATTCATAGATGGAATTATTTAAGATTTTCCCACTAGAGTTTAATTTACACAGATTTTAAATATAGAAATTAATGGTTTTTGTAATCTTGCCATGCATCAACTTATTTTATCAATTATTAATATCTTGAGTGCTTTTCATTTTTATGAAATGTGAACAGTGATAGTTTAGGGTTTATTTGGAGATATGTTTGTGTTGAATGCCATATTGTCGCTAAAATGCTAGTATAAGAGATAATATTCTGATAGTATTGCTCTGTTCTTCATAATGTATATCATCTCATGTATTGAAAAATCTTATTTTTCTTAATGGCTATTAACAGAATTCGAGATCTTAATTAGGAGTCCCAGGGGCCAGATTTGACCCCTTTTATTAGCATGGTAACTTTTTATCAATTTAAAATATGCAACATGATAGTTTTATATTTAATGATCTCCCTGACTTACTTCCTTTATATTTCAAAATTGAGATAGCAGTCACTTACCAGTTCCATTCTCTGATCCACTTGGGTTCCACTTTAACCATTGCTTGCTTGGTGTTTGTTCTTTTCTTGTCACTGCAACCACTCTCTTAGGTCATTCACCTTCAACCAATATTCTCCAGCCTGTTGAAAGTTCTACATTATTTTGCTTTGTTCTCTGCTATTCTGTCTTACCCGTGAGTGCTCTGGGTTATAATATTTTTCCCTTTTGTCCCGTGAGCACCCGTGCTTCAAGGCTAACTCTATGTGGTATTTAAGAAGACTGTTGTTTAAACTCCTAGTCAGCTCACCCACTTCTTACATTGGGGGGCTCCATTTGACAACTAAGCTGTCTTCTGCTTTAAAAACTACGTAGATGAATACACACATACATGAAAATATTTTGCTATTTTACTTGCTTTATTTTTTTTTTCTTTAAACTGTGGGGTTTCTCCCTAATTTATACTCATCTGGAAGCTTCTGGTGTTTTAATATGGTTCCAGTGGTGGGGGGCGGTGCCTCGCTGTCGCCTTTCTAGACCTTTTTACTCTGTATTTATGAAAGAGATCTTTATTCCAGGTTGTCTCAGTTCTTGCTACTAGAAGTATAGTCCATGGGCCAGCAGCACCAGCATCACTTACTTGTTAGAAATTCAGAATCTCAGGTCCTACCCCGCAGACCTTAGGCATCTTATTATGCATTTTTAGCAAGATGTCTGCTTGTTTGATAAGAACGTTGAAGTTCGCAAAGCACTGCTCTAGGTATCAGCCGACTACATGATACCTTGACATGCTCATAGTTGTACATTTCTAGAGCTGATTTTAAATATATGACTTGTAATCTTATTTAAATATTTGTGAATTATTTCATAACTATTCATCTTGTTACACCAAAAGTTATACTGTCGGCAGGTATTACTACTGTATGAAAGGAGTGACAAGAATAATCCCAAACAGTAGCCACCCCCAGTCCTGGAAGTGAAGTTTTGGTGTACAGTCATAGTTGATGTAAAGCTATGACAACCATTTTGCAAGTCTCTTTGTGCCTTCTCCCAGCATCAGTTTGTACCTGTAGATAAAGAACTGTTCCTTTCTTGTCTCTTGGACAGTGTCTTTTAAGCAAAGTTGCATTTGCTAAATGGAACTTGTAAGGTGTTGGGGAAAATATCTGATTTTTATCCTTAAATGAGAGAAATTATGTCTTACTGATATTTGGTATGTGGATTAATAGAATGGACATGTAGTCAGTCTTGAGGATTCGTATAGAAGTCTTGCTTGTTTTGAGGAAAAACGTTTATAGACTCATTTTCTGGTGCACTATGACAATCCCAGTCATTAGCAGTGGGAACATAGAAAAGTTAGGTTAGCAAGATAAAAGACACTACATGAAATTCATAAAGTTAATAAATTGCATGTGGTCATTTAGTGACACCGCAAATATATTTCAGACTTAGATATATTTGTATAGTGGTGCTTTAGGAAATAGTTTTTTTGAAAAACTGTAGTGTTTTTACTTTTAATTGTTCAAGAATGAAGAGAACTGAGAAAATACAAAATTACTCTTTCCTTCTTCTTTAGCATTCACATGTAGTGTGAACAATGTAGCTGATCCGAAAGCACATTTTAATTGAAATTTTTCCAGAGTAATATTGTTTTAGGATGACAAACAGTATTTAAGTGAGCATTTTTAGGATTTTGATGCCTTCTTTTGACTGTGTGCCTAAGAATGGCAGTGAGAAGGATGGCGGAGAGAATACCCAGATGTATGTGAGTTAGTGGTATGTCATTTAGTATTATTTTAAATAGTAAAAGCAAATACTGTGGGCGAGGCGTGGTGGCTCAGGCCTGTAATTCCAGCACTTTAGGAGGCCAAGGCCAGTGGATCTCTTGAGCCTAAAAGTATGAGACCAACGTGGGCAACATAGTGAGACCCTGTCTCTTCAAAAAATTTTTAAAACTTAGCTTGGTATGCTGGTGCATGGTTATAGTCCCAGCTACTCCTGGGAGGCTGAGGTGGGAGGATCACTTGAGCCTGAGAGGCTGAGGCTAGTGAGTTATAATCATGGCACTGCACTCCAACCTGGGCAACAGAGCAAGGCTGTTTCTCCAAAAAAAAAAAAAGAAAAGGTAAACTCTGTGGAGTGACTTTAGCTAAGAGCCATTCTATTTTGTATATAGGTTCTACTAAATGTGGCTGTATCAGATAAGACTTATGGTTGTGGTTACCAGAGAACACTCGTGGTCAAAAGTTGTGAATATACAATTACTGATATACATGTGATCCACTTTCAGATTTTTCCTGAATGTCGATTACATGTGTATCAGTAATTCTAAATTACATAAATATGAAACAAAGCTTCATTTGGGAGGTAGCACTCTCAGAAGATTAGTTTTAAAACAGAATAGCAGAAGGAGCTGTGACATGCATCTATAAGCAATTGTAATAATTTGACAGTTATTTAGCGCTTGATTCCTAGCCCTTTCATTGACAGCCTCCCTGCACAGATAGTGAGGCCTGTTTCACTCCCATTAATGTCCTCTTAAATGGTAGCCTGCAGTCTGGATAATGATAAACGTTCAGTGATTGATCGTTTTTTTTTTTTAGTCCTATGGGATTCTGGGTGGTTTCTGGTTTCTGTGAGCCAGCATAGTTTTTTCTCTTATTTGGGCTTTGTATACATTTTTCTGGTCTTTACCATGTTGGTTTTAAATTGGCAGTCAAGGTGTGACCTGCAGTTTTAATTAATTAAGTTTAAAGCCTTGTTTGGAAAAAATATGATTTTGGAGGTGATGATGTATTTACAACTGTGTAAAAGTCTGAGAACCAGGACAGATTTTAATACATAGTAATTTTGTAACACTTGTTTTTATTTGTAAACTTTATCTTTTTCCCCCTTGGCTTAAAAAAAAAAATCACGTTTTAAACTATAAGGAGAAATGTAATAACAGCTGCTGTGAAAAATAACATTAGCTTTAATTGTTTTTATGGTGTTTGTAATTTCTTTCTTAAGAATTTTAATTGGCTATTTTTAGTAATTTTCTTTTTTACATGGCTCAGTTTCTGTAGGAGTATATATTGTTATACTACAGTACTATTAAAATTAGTATACTACAGTAGTATTAAAACAGACCTTTTGGTTGAATATTTGTCATTTGGGAAAGGATTCATTTCTAGCATATTGATTGTGGATTAGTTTTAGTATTTTAAGTCTAACTTGTAATTGCCTAACTTTTTATTTTTAGGGTATAGGGGCCGGAAAGAGTAGGAGAATAAAGTTAAGCATTTCCTTAATTTAGTAAAACTGAGAAATATATTTTGTTAATTCATTTTTTAAAAAATGATCCATTGTAATTTCCTTTTGGGTGTAATCTTAGAGGTAATTTTAGTAATAGTTTACAGAATTTTTGTAGCTCTCCATCTAATCAGAAGAGCCGATACTTTGAGATATTGGTGCTCATGGTTAATGTGTATTTATGGAAACCCACTTTTCTTTATGATCAATTAAAAAATTGTTTTTTGCCATTAAAATCTTAAAAGGAGTAAAAGAAGCACTTGTGCTGTTTGCTTTCCAAATAATGAACGGGAAACTTGGTTAGAAATGACCATGTGTAATTAGGTGAATGTCATTATGCTCAATTAGTAGGACTGCCAAATAATCTCTTTAATGCTCTGATCTTTTTTCCCCCTAGGGTTTTACAGACAGCCCTCATTACAGTGATCACTTGAATGACAGTCGATTAGGAGCCCATGAAGGCTTGTCCCCAACACCTTTCATGAACTCAAATCTGATGGGTAAGTTGGTAATTCTCTGCAAGTGGTCTTTTCAAAGCTTCTTTGGTCAGAGACATTTTTTATCCCTTTGTCCAGGAGGGACAGGTAAGTATCTGTAAGAAAGTTCTGGAGTTTCTAGGGGCAGTAGGGCTTTTCTTGTTCAGCACAGCTTGAGGATCAGATGTCCAAAAAATTAGGGTTCTTCTCTTAAAGCATTATTGGCGTCAGAAAAGGAAGCAGCAGTGTTATTTGATTGTCAGTTTTGGCAATGTCTTTGTGACCTAAAGCTTTATATGTTTTCTGGGGCAGAGAAGTACGTTTTAAGGGCATTTGTGACACTACTATTTCTCTTAACAGTTGTATTTATGTCATAATTAAAAATGTGACAAAGCAGTGATTTTAGGCTTTACTTATATTGGACAATGTTTCTCCTGGCACAATTTGATTAAAACATGGTACATTTAGATATTACAGCATTTGTTTTAAACACTTGGCTTCATACTGGGACTTTTTTTAAGTTTCTGTTTGAAGAAGTGAAGTTGTACTTTGAAGAAGGGTATGAACTACCATCTAAACCTGATTTAGCAAAACCTTTATGTTTAATCATTCTGTCTAGCCTATGCTCTGCAAAACACCCCTCCTTTCCTTTCTCCTTCCTTTCCCCTCTCTGTCTCAAACGAAAGTTTAAAGTTGTTCTTCATTCTAAAATTGTAAACCCAATCTTGTTCTTCCAGTTTGCATACCATTTGTGCGTGTGTGTGTGTGTGTGTAAATATTTTACCTTTAAACCTAATTGAAAAGAATCTCTATGATTTATGACATTTTTTTTCTTGCTTATGCTGGGACTGAGCGTATTACAAAAATTTTAATCTGTAATACCAGTGTTATTGGCATCATGTAAATATAAAAAGTTTGTGTAATTGACATTGATTTCATGACTTATTTTATTTCTTAAGAACATGACCTATATTGTGGTCTTAGAATTGCCCTTTTAAGACACAGCCATGCTTATCTAAGTAGATTACCCAAATCCCAAATCCTGGTGGTCTGCAGTTTCTTTAAAATGATTTGCTTTGCACAGTCTTTGTTTCCCTCATTCTCTGTAGTATCAAGGAGACAGTCTGATATTCTAGTGTGGATTTTGCCTAAGGCGGTTGATGGTTTGAAGCCAGAAGAACCATTAGAGTATGACAGAAGAGCGAAAAAAATCTAATCAGCAATAAAACTTGTGTTTAAAATCACAATTTGTTTCAGCATAAATAAATGCACACAGAAAATCACGGTATTAAATGTATTAACATTCCAGATAAAAATCAGAGTTAGGTTTAGAGTATATTATTTGGCTAGCGAAAACTTTGTAATTTATTTTTTAAATTTTCAGTTGAGCTAGCCATCAAAGTAAAATTGATGTAACACTCCAAATAATTTCCTTTTGCAGTATAACTTCTCCCCACGTAGGATTTAACTTAGATTAAGTGTAGTAGGGTAAGTTAAAGTCAGTGTTTTTGTAATTTTGGATTAAACTAAGCTTTCTTAATTGAGACTGTAACTCTGAACTGTAAAAAATCAGAAATAGCTCTTTTTATATTTATGTTCTCACTTTTTATTCTTCACTCATAGAGACGACTTTTAGACCCAGTGGAATGTCATCATTAGCTCAGGTTTGTGCCAAGGTGACTATTAAAATTTGGTGGGGGACAACTGTGGAAATTAAATGAATCCTAAAAGGTATGCATGTCAGTCACTTGCTCTGAGCAGATGTTGACTAACAATATTTCTGTAATTCACTTTGAGGTAACATTTTCTCAGTTGGAACAATTAAGAGCATGTGCTTGCCAGTGTCTTCAGTTTTCAGATAATTATTAGAGCACTTTTAATAGTCATCTATACCCTGTGTATAAAATCAACATCTAAAAAAAGTCATTAAGTAAATAATTATTTGTAAATAGATTGATCTTTTCATGATTCAAATGAAAAAATCTTCATTCATCTGAACTACGTTGTTGAGGTATGACTTTATATCAGATGCAGATATACAAACCGTACATTTTCTTTTCTTATTTTTCAGGCGGGGTCTCAGTTTGTCACTCAAGCTAGAGTGCAGTGGCATGATCATGGCTCACTACAGCCATGAACTCCTGGGCTCAAGGTGTCTTCTTTCCTTAGCACAACACCAGCTAATTGTTTACATTTTTTCTTTTGTAGAGATGAGATCTCACTATGTTGACCAGGCTGGTTTTGAACTCCTGGCCTCAAGTGATCTTTCTGTCCCAGCCTCCCAAAAAGTTGCAGTTATAGGCATGAGCCACCATGTCTGGCCCAGACCATAAGTTTTATTTATGTACTACCTAATGTAAAAATGTTTACTTATATAGGAAGGAGAGAGAACCCTGAAATGGTGAAACAGATAGATTCAAAAGAAATTCACTGGTCATTGGCAATATCTGATATACTTCACTTCCTTACCTTTATTTTCGGTAAAAATGGTCAAATGATGTACCTTAGTCCAACAGCAGTGTAAGCAATCTGCACGACAATAGCTTGCTTTTGGAAATGAATGTCTCTTAAATCACAATGCAGTTCCATACAGCAGCAGGCAGTCCAATTTGGTATGAGTTGAAGTAATTGAACTGACACCCAAATGTGGTTTTATAGCAGTATATAGAGTTACAATAGATAGACTAACATTTCTGGCTGTTTGATAATTGAAGGGAGTTTCTACCTAAAAAACCTAAATTATTAAAGTTCTCCTGATACTTGTGTGGTAGTAGTCGAAGTATTTGGAACTGTTAATACCCAGTCATCACAACAGGTAACAGTTGAGAGTGGTGCTATGAATGATGAATGCTCAGAAACAGTTAAAACTAATAGGAAAGTGGTAACATTTCATGTTGCTGTCAACACATAAAAGCACCATTAAGTGGGGGAGAGATTGTATGTCTAGGGAATGTTGTTATTTTGAGTATTGTGTTCAGCCATAAGCACATTTGCCTGAAGTAATAGTGGATTATAAAGCACCACTGTCTTCTGTGATAGAGCTTTCAAACACATTAATGATTTTGTACATTGCAAAAATTAGAAATTTTGTCTAACAAGGGTTGATAATGATTCAGTAATGAACAATTTGCAACAGAAAGTGCATTTATATATTCATTTAGATATTTTAAAATGTTTTACACAGGAAGTAAAGCTATTATGCTGAATCAGTTAATGTTTCTTTTTATGAATTGCAAAATTATCCTGTTGATTTGTCACTGTGGGAAAGAGGGCTTTTCTTATGTTTCAGGTGAAATAAGTACATCCTTTTGGCGCATTGCTAGGTAATTAGTATCAAACAGTTCTGTACTCTGTAATATTAAAACTATATGAATAGCTTTGACCATAGCAGTGAATACCATGGTCAGTTCAAGGCTACTATCACCAAGTAGCCTTGTCTATCTCAAGCTTCTGCCAGCTCTGATCCATTTCTCTACCCTTGATCCTCTCATTAATTTCAGTAATATTTGTTTTCCTTTTTCCTGTGGATAATTAGTCATATTTTTGATGATGTCAGGATCAGTTTACTGGTTGAACTTAGAAACAAATTATTCTCACAGAATTGCTTACCTTTCATCCTCAAGTGATCGTGTAATAAACTGCTATTATCTTTCTATCCCTCCATGTTTATAAGCTTTATTTTTGGATGTATTTATGTGTGTATGTGATAAATGGAAGAATTAAGATATAAGATTGTCTTCAGTTTTGCATGTTTTCTGAGACCCTTAATTGTGTTCTTTTCTGAGACTCTATTTTACCTCTACAAATGGCTTGTTAATAATTTTTTTTTTGAAGAGTGAGTGTAATGTGTGGTGATACAGGGGGAAATTGCAGGAAAGTTAGGAGATGTGGATTTTAATCTAGATTCTGAAAATAACCTTTACCTTTCTGATAGGGTAGTGCTGGGAATTCTCAGAGGTCTTGTATCAGCTCTAAAATTTTACAGTTCCATAATTTCATAAATTTAATAACTTTATTCAACCCTGAAAAAGGTTGTAACCGTAATTATAATTACTATTTTGCAAATGATCAAAACTAAGGCACAGGACAGTTGTATCTTTCTGAGGTCACAAAGCCAGTAAATGTCAAAACTAAATGTAGAGCTCATATCTCCTGACTCTTTTTTTTTTTTTTTGTATTTTAGGTTTTGGGGTACATGTGAAGAACATGCAAGATTGTTGCATAGGTACACACGTGGCAGTGTGATTTGTCCCCCAATTATAACAATCAAAAAATATCTCCAGACATTGCCAACTGTTCCCTAGGGAACAAAAGTGCCTCCTGGTGAGAGCTGCTTTTTAAAGATCCAGGTATTTAGCCAAGTGATGATATGAATCAGTACATTAAGTAGAGGGATTTTTCAAAAACTCAGTTTCTAAAGACTAGATTTCCCAACGACTTATAACATTATTTCCA
>CAUYLG010028324.1:0-121247 GCA_963573385.1 Cacajao melanocephalus | reverse complement strand
ATTTTTTTGAGACAGAGTCTTACTCTGTCGCCAGGCGCCAGGCTGGAGTGCAGTGGCACAATCTCGGCTCACTGCAACCTCCGCCTCCCGGGTTCAAGCAATTCTCCTGCCTCAGCCTCCCGAGTAGCTGGGACTACAGGCACACGCCACCACGCCCAGCTAATTTTTGTATTTTTAGTATAGATGGGGTTTCACCATGTTGGCCAGGATGGTCTCGATCTCTTGACCTCGTGATCCGCCCGCCTCGGCCTCCCAAAGTGCTGGGATTACAAGCTTGAGCCACCGTGCCCGGCCTTTTGTTTGTTTGGTTTTTTTTTTTTTTTTTTGAGGTGGAGTCTCACTCTGTCACCCAGGCTGGAATGCAGTGGCACGATCTCGGCTCACTGTAACCTCTGCCTCCTGGGTTCAAGTGCTTGTTGCCTCAGCTTCCTGAGCAGCTGGGACTACAGGCACGCACCACTGTGCCCAGCTAATTTTTGTATTTCTTAGTAGAAACAGATTTTCACCGTATTGGCCAGGCTGTTCTCGAACTCCTGACCTCCTCGGCCTCCCAAAGTGCTGAGATTACAGGTGTGAGCCACTATGCATAGCCAATTTTTGTATTTTTGGTGGAGACAGGGTTCCGTCATTTTGGCCAGGCTGGTCTTGAACTCCATTTCAAATGTTTTTATAGCACTTCCCCTGATCGTGAAAGCAAATTTTAGTAAATTTGGAGAGTATATAGTCGCAAAACTATAATATAGGTACATATTTTAGAAATGTGATATAGTATGAAGTATGAAATACAGTTACTTGCTGTACATGATCATATATTCATTTTTGTATTCTAGCCTTTTCTTTTTTGTACAGGACGATTTTTATGGTGCACCATTTGTATAACCTTTTACAACACTCGGAACAAAACTGACTTGTAAACTTAACATACACAAGTAGTGAAAAGCTTAAAAAGACACAGGAGGGTGAGGAGCACTATAGTCAGAAGAGGGCGACTCCTCACGGAATGGGTGAAGGATGCAGGGCCTCACTGATGGCCAGGACCAGACCCCGAGCCAGAGGACGCCGGAGCTGGGCGAACCAGGCTACCCCGTGGGCTCTGCTGCTCTTCTTCCAGCTCCTCTCCTTCCTGGTCTCCCACGTGGGGTTTGTTCTCCCTGCGTTTGTGTATTCATCTGCTTATCGTCTGCTTCCTCCCACTAGAATCTCACTTTGTGAGGTCAATGAGCATTTTTCCAAGACATTTACAATTCCTAGTAAATTTCTTTTATTCTTAAAGTGAAAACTTTTGTTTTGCAAAAGACATTTGATGAAAGTTTTTAAACAATGAAACTAAAAATCAACTTGTGATCCTGTCACTTAAAGAAAACCATTGATCAAATTTTGGTTTACATCCTTCTGTAGTATTGATTTCATGTAGCATCTGCACCCTCCGCTGGCTGACTGGTTGTATGCTCTGTGTGTGTCGTCTGCAGTTCCCGGCCTGCGGGCAAAGGCGTGGAGGGGCTCGCCAGAGTGGGATCCCGCGCGGCGCTGTCTTTCGCCTTCGCCTTCCTGCGCAGGGCCTGGCGATCAGGTACGGTCCCTGACGCGTTGGTCTGCTTCCCTAACGCATCAGCAGGCGGGGTTTCGAGCTCCCATGTGCTCTCTGTGCCTCATTTTCCTTGCTTGTGAGATGAGAAGCTGCAGAGGCTGTTTGGGTTTCATGTCTGTGCTTTAAAGGAAAAAAAGAGAGTGCATGCACCCCTACCCCACGTAAACCACTACCATGGAACGCCCCAGCATGGATTTAATTCTAGAAGAACAAGAAGTTAGTGTATTGCTCATGTGACAGCCATGAGATACAGAATTGACTGGAACAGCTCTGCTAGGTTCTGGCCTGTTGAGTGAGGGATTGGAAAGGTGACGGAGGCGTCTTCTCTCGCTGAGGGGTGGGAAGCCCAGCGGGAGAGTGAGGGGAGTGGGTGGGCTCCTCTGATGTGTGTGTGCGCCCAGGCGAGGATGCGGACCTCTGCAGTGAGCTGTTGCAGGAGTCCCTGGACGCCCTGCGAGCGCTTCCCGAGGCCTCACTCTTTGACGAGAGCACCGTGTCCTCTGTGTGGCTGGAGGTGGTGGAGAGAGCGACCAGGTTCCTCAGGTCCGTCGTGACAGGGTGAGTTCTCTTTTTTTCTTGCCTTCTGGATGCAGACAGCCAACCCGCTTGAGGCTAGTTCTTAGCGTCCTCATTTTAGAGCTCAGAAGTGTAGGAGTTTGGTTTTTCACCTGTATTTTCAGCGGGCCCTCAGTGCTGTGATTCCAGGTCTGGTCTCAGGTTTTCAGGTGATCTGATTTTGATTCTCTGACTGGAATCAGGAAGCCGTGATACTAAGTGAGACAGACAAGGGAAGATACTTAGAGATTTGGCGGTCAGTCATTCGTAGAGGGTTGAGCACTTATGTTTATATCTCTCTGTGACAATGAGGAGCTGCTGTTTGAGTGTAGAGTGGTGCTTGAAGTCTTACAGATAATGTGGGAGTGAACAGCTGCTCAAGATCAAATTGTTTAGTCCTGTGGCTGGTCTTTTCAGTGTAAAAAGTTTGATATGAAACATTTGTGTGTAAGGAAAAACATGAACTCTGGTCTGGAGTGCTGTGCATTTTTATTAAGGTTTTTAAATTTAAAGAAAATATTAAATTCAACAGGAAGGACAGCTGTAGAGGAAAAGTCAGTCCACTCTTCACTCTCCTTGAGAGAGGTCAGCACTGTGCCTTCTTCCAGTGGGCAGGATGCCTTTGGCGTTTGTGTCCCCGGCTGAGAGTCCACTTCTGGGCCTGCTGGTGAAGGCATCACCACAGAGTTTTAATTCTGGAGGCCCTGAAAATAGGCTTGGAGTTGATTTTAAAAATTCAGCTTTAATGTTGCTGCCGTAAGGTCCTTTCTGCGAAGTCTTGGGATAGAATTTTTAAAAATTTATTATTGACTAACATAGAAAAGTTTAAAGTATTTCTTTGATCTGAGATAAAAATTAGTGTAGACGTGTTGCCTCAAGATTCTCAGGTGGTTTTAGAAATTGGTTCCCTAATTCTGCAGGAGAATGTTGATACTGTTATAGTCTTACACGTAGTCAAAACTGGAAACCATATCTAGATATTCTTATACTCATGTTTTGGATAATGATATAAATAGTTTTATGCTTCAGTCTTGGAGTATGTCATCTCCTGTAATGTATCTGAATGAATACTTAAAATATATTTTTGTGAGCTAATTACACACTTTAAAATCTCTGAATAAATTTGAGTGGCAAGTCTCAGAAACTTGATTCTAAATATTAAAAATATATCCTTCCTTGGGAGGGAGCATGTAGTGAATCTGTTGCTGTTATTGTAAGCTTGCTGTCTTTCTTGAGGTTGCTTTGTTCCCACATCCACTGCTTTCATTTCAGGGATGTTCACGGAACGCCAGGTACCAAAGGGCCAGGAAGTATCCCCCTGCAGGACCAGCACTTAGCCCTGGCCATCCTGCTCGAGCTGGCGGTGCAGAGAGGCACGTTGAGGTGAGGGCTGCCGCAGACGGGGAACGCTTTGGGGAAGCTCCTCTGTATCCAAATGCCTGTTGCATTGTGTGGCATTTCACCAGATCGTTTCTGACTGCAGCAGATGTGTGTGGTGCTCCGTAGCCAGAGAACCATGTCCGAGAGCTCGCTCGCTCTTGACGTTTTCTTCACTTCCTTTTCATGCTCGGTTTTCTAGCCTGGGAACTGTTCTTTTTATTTTATTTCTTTTCAGTTTTCCTCATTGAGTTATTTTTATCCCATGAATTTAAGATCCTAGAACTTTGGTGTAAACGTGCTGAGCTTCTCGACTGGTCTTTCCCATCAACAGAAGGCAGATGTCTTGTGCTGACATCTTGGTGTCAATTCAGGGATTTAATTACCATGGCTTTACTTTGGTTCCTTTCATGAACCAAGTATTTCTTCACTTCTGTCTAGCTGTTTGCTTTTATTTTTGATCAATCTTGAAATTTTTACTAGGAATAAATATCTTTTCTCCTTCAGCCAAATGCTGTCTGCCATCCTGTTGTTACTTCAGCTGTGGGACAGTGGGGCACAGGAGACTGACAACGAGCGCTCTGCCCAGGGCACCAGCGCCCCACTTTTGCCGTTGCTGCAAAGGTTCCAGAGCATCATCTGCAGTAAGGACACGCCTCACTCCGAGGGAGACATGCGCGTGAGTACCATGTGGAACTTTGTGTTTAGGTGGCACTCGATTCTAGTTATTTTTAAAGCAAGATCAGCGTGTCCATGGGAGTGTGTTCTCTGGCGTGTGTATGTTTGGTGGTCACATCAGGGAGTCAGATGAGACAAGTGTGGGAGGTCACTTGTTGTGGAGAAGACTCAGTTCAGTGAGTACTGATTTTCTTGTCAGCATGGAACCAAGCCTGAAACATGTGCTTCTAAATAACTACCAGAAAAGAACAGGGAAAATAGTGGCCTGCTTTGTTGACCGTTCCTATGTGTTGGGCTCTGTGCAGGACAGTCACCTGAGCTGTCACTGTGTTTAGTGCCAGCTCCTGCTTAACAGAGGTGGACGCCGAGGTAGGGGAGGAGTGCCTGTGCAGGGCCCTGGGCGCAAACCTCCTGGACTGCCGGTCTTTACAAGTCACGTACAAGTTGGATTTTGCCAGTCTTTTTGGGAAAGTCTTAGGCATTCCAATATCGTGCTTTGGTTTAATTTTTCTATTATTTGACGGTCTTTAAACTAATGATAATAGGGCTCTTCTGCCTTTAGAAGATTTAGAACTGTGATTTAATAGGCAAATGAAAGTAGGTGTTCTCCAGAGTGAGCAACATTTAGATTAAAATAAACGTTTTTGTTTTAGATTTCAAGACCAGTTTGAGATGTTGTGCTGGGTTCCCACAGAGGTGGTTCTGCCTTTCTCCAGGAGTCTTAGGCCTGTAGGGTGGTTTGGCTGTGTTAGTAATTTGTGTGGATTTAGCTTACCTGTGGTGTCATAAATGTATGCATGCACAGTCAATGTTGTGTACATGTATACAGCAAATGTATACACTTATACGGTTTATATGCTGCATAAATATGTAGATGTATAGTATAACTGCATCATCAACATTGTCATTTGATGACCAAAATGAGTAAATAACAAAATATAAAGAGTGGTTAAAGGCTGACCATGTTACTTTGACTTTCCCCACCATTTCTGAATGTTTGTTTACTTTTCCTTTCTAGCTTTTGTCTGGCCCTCTGAGCCCCAATGAGAGTTTCCTGAGGTACCTCACCCTTCCACAAGACAACGAGCTTGCCATTGATCTGCGGCAAACAGCAGTTGTTGTCATGGCCCATTTAGACCGCCTGGCCACGCCCTGTATGCCTCCGCTGTGTAGCTCTCCCACGTCCCATAAGGTGTGTGCAAGAACAGTGTTCTGAGTGTGTTTTGCTGCTAGTACTACTGCGAGGTTCTCATCCTGGGCCTGTGTGGAGACTCACTTTTTCTGGTGTTGGTTGGGGAGCTGGCTTGTGTTTTTTAAACGTTTCAAACACATTTGGTGGTAACATCAGCGAGTCAGATGAGACAAGTGTGGGAGGTCACTTGTTTGTGGAGGAGACTCAGATCAGTGAGTACTGACTTCCTTATCAGCAAATTTAAACGTTTATACAGCTTACATGCTGCATAAATATGTACATATATTGTTTAACTCTATCATCAACATGGTCATTTGATGACCAAAATGAGTAAATAACAAAATATAAAGAGTGGTTAAAGGCTAATTGTGTTACCTTAAAATATGCAAATATATGCAAACATTGAAGGTGTTACCAATGTTGAGAGTGACTGATGAGCAGGCTGAGGCGCACAGGCCTGGGGACCCACCCTGGGGGCGCAGGTCCCAGGTTCAGCCGGCACAGCCCGAGAGAGCTCCCTTTTATCCACATAGCCCCAGGCCCTCCCACCTTCCGCAGGGGCTTCCACAGCCTTCTTTCCAGTCTGAACATGGGCTGTCTTAGTATGTAATGCTGCTTATAGCAGTGACAGTATGATTATATGTCGTATCTGTTCTGTAATAGTAATGATCAGAGTAGTAATTTGGGTGTGTGGAGCACCAGTGAGGTGCAGGCTCACTGAGGACCTCAGCATGCTGTTGTAGCTGATTATGTCAGGGAGAAAACTGCAGTTGGGAATAGTAGTGAACTTTGCCAGGGTGTAACAGTCATCCCAGTTTTGAATCCAGATTTCTCTTAACATTTTATTGCTAATATGAAGAGTATTTTTACAGTCATTAAAAAAAAAAAGTAACACAGTCACATGGTTCAAAAATCAAAACTAGGCAGAGATACACTGTTGCTTCCCCTGCCTACCACATCTACCCAGCTTCCCACCTGCTCCTTCTCACTTTTTAGTCTCATCTGTAGCCTCCTTATTCTCTGGAATGAGGATGCTAGTGGTAGCATGTTGCATTACTTGCGTTGCTTGTTTTTTTCGCTAACCATATGTAGTGGAGTACTTTATGAGAGCATCGCTCTTTGTTTTTATAAAGCAGCTTAGTATTCAGTGTGTGGATGTGTCTTTTATGCAGTGAGTCTCTTATTGGTGGACACTTGGCTTATTGCCACAGTGTTGCTATACAAACAGTGCTGCAGGGCCTGACCTCATACATGTGTCTTCCGTGTGTGCACACGTGTGTGCCTGTGCACGTGCACAGATGGGATGTGTCTAGTGCGGGCTGCTTGTCACCAGATTGCTCCTGTACAACTTGATTTCTCTCATCACCAATAGGGATGCTGGCCTCCCAGCCTTGTGCGTGGGCTTTGGGGATTTTGCCTGCAAAGGCACAAAATAATTTGAGCATTTTAAAATATATTAGTATTTTAAGGGCCACTTATACTACTTTCTAATGGGCTCTGTTAAAATAAAATGCAGTGGAAATGGAAAAATAACCTGCCCCTGTTGCTTCATCATACTGGTTAAATGAGGTAATATGGCATGGTACAAGCTGTTTTGATGTTTTGAATCAGCATATTTTCTCTTTATTTGCTTTGTTTTTAGCTTATAATATCTCAATGTTACTCTCAGCCATTTTTTTTTTTTTGCTGTTGTAAAAGAAAATGTTTACTTTTTTTTGTCTTACAGGGATCATTGCAAGAGGTCATAGGTTGGGGGTTAATAGGATGGAAATACTATGCCAATGTGATTGGTCCGATCCAGTGCGAAGGCCTGGCCAACCTGGGAGTCACACAGATTGCCTGTGCAGAGAAGCGCTTCCTGATTCTGTCACGCAACGGCCGTGTGTACACACAGGCCTATAACAGTGACACACTGGTGCGTGTTCTGGGCACTGTACCTGCAGTGTTACCTTGTGGGGCGAGCTCTGTACTACAGATGCACAGGGTCCGGTCTTCGTTTAAGCCATTTGATTTCTGAAGATTGATAAGCTGCTGTTCATTGTATATTATGTTAAATGATCTCAATTGTGATATTATTGTCAAGATTTTGGGTTGTGAAGATTAGGAAGTCCTTATAGTGAAACTCATTGCTACTCTTGAGATTCCCATTTGTGAACTGATTTTCCACGTGTAAACTCATTTGACTTTGGGGCCAGGCAGGTGACAAATGAGGGAGTTGGGCCTTATGGGGATAGTGGCAAACTGGGACGTGGCATGTTTTTGTTAAAGCAGAGAGGCATTCCACTCTGTTGCCGCAGGCTTCTGTCACCCACGGCTAGCCTGCACTGCCCCTGGATTGGCACTGGTCTTGCCACAGAGTACGTGGAGCCTTCCCACTGTTCTCTTGGTGCTGGGTGGGAAGAGCTGGAGAGCTGGCCCTGTGGCCACCAGAGGCTTATGCCTCACTTCCAGTTAGAGTAGCATTTGCTCAGGGATACATGATAGAGGAGAGCTGTGCGGTTTTCATTATCCTCGGACTGATGTCTACTTTTCTTCCTGTTTTACCTGTTTTAGGCCCCACAGCTGGTCCAGGGCCTTGCCTCCAGAAACATTGTAAAGATTGCTGCCCATTCTGATGGCCACCACTACCTAGCCTTGGCTGCCACTGGAGAGGTGTATTCCTGGGGCTGCGGGGACGGCGGACGGCTGGGCCACGGGGACACTGTGTATGTGTGCTTCATTCCTGTAGGGGACACACTCTCCTTTTATGTTGCCATATCCTAAAGAGGATGGAACGCCGAAGTGTGTGCAGGTGTTTTCCAGCTGCCCTGACATGTAGTGCTGGGGTGGGGCAGGATGCTATGATACCCGCCCCTCTTTGGTGATGGCTTGGGAGCTTTGCCCATGCGTGGAGAGCAACAGGGGGTGGCCCTTCTGCTCTTCTCCACCCTCTGCAGCCTTGGCCAGCTTTTTATCTACTCAAACTGCATCCCACTGTGGAGTGTGCTAAAACAAATGCTACACTACTGTTCCTTCATTCACAAACATTTCGCCCTGTCTACCATAGATAAGGTCGTTACCCTTTCCTTGAACCATATGATTTTTACAGGAAAACAAATCAGCACTTTCTTCCTATTCGGTGAAACCTTTTATTGTGAAAGAACACAAATAAAACAGAAAGTTGTTATAAATACCAGGTGGTAAAAATTGGGAGGTCTTAGAGCCTCCATGGAGTGTTGGGAACTGTCTTGTACTTTGTTGTTGTGCGTGGAACCTGGTATTAGGTTTAAAGGAAGGATGTATGTACACACCAACCCAGCAAGCCTGTTTTACACAGGCTGGAGCTCCGAGCAGGGAGCGGACAGCGCAGAGCTTGAAATGAGCATAGTTGTGACTGTGCTTGTGTCCCTTGAGAGGAGCCTGGAGGGCATGGCCCATGCACACCACGGGGTGTAGTTGAGGGCATCACTACCAACAGCATCCACTGGGAAGATCCCAAACTGGGAGAAAAGCAGAGTGATGTGTGTTGTGTGGTGCATACACGCCAGGCTCAGAACAGCCCAACTCCCGCAGTGTTGTAGGGGATTCAGACAAGTGTTGTAAAACTAGTGAAAAACGGAAGATTGATCTCCATGGAATTTACAGCTGTTACTCTCTGACTAGATCTTAAGGGTTGCGATTGACACGGGGCACACGGGACTTGAAAGGCATCAAGGTACAGGACAGGGTTGGTAAGTCTGTTGACTTCCTTTATGGAATTTATAACTAACTTTGTATAAAATATTTCATAGTGAAACAATTGTCAGTGGAGAGTAAGTGCTTGTATCAGTAACTTACCTCTTATTCTAGGACTTGAGTGTAGGAAGAAAGATCAGTGCAGATGCAGAAGCTGGAGATGACCTTTGGGGGGAGTTGAAACAGACGCTGTACTGCAGTAGAGTCATTGGGCGTCCCTGTGTGCCTGTGTCTCTGTGTGTGCCCGTGTCCCTGTGTGTGCCCGTGTCCCTGTGTGCCCGTATCCCTGTGTGCCCGTGTCCCTCTGTGCCCGTGTCTCTGTGTGTGCCCATGTCCCTGTGTGTGCCCGTGTCCCTGTGTGCCCGTGTCCCTGTGTGCCCGTGTCCCACTGTGTGCCCGTGTACCTCTGTGCCCGTGTCCCTGTGTGCCCGTGTCCCACTGTGTGCCCGTGTCCCTCTGTGCCAGTGTCCCTGTGTGCCCGTGTCCCTCTGTGTGCCCGTGTCCCTGTGTGCCCGTGTCCCACTGTGTGCCCGTGTACCTCTGTGCCAGTGTCCCTGTGTGCCCGTGTCCCTGTATGCCCGTGTCCCTCTGTGTGCCCGTGTCCCTGTGTGTGCCCGTGTCCTTCTGTGCCCGTGTCCCTCTGTGCCCGTCTCTGTATGTGCCCGTGTCCCTGTGTGCCCATGTCCCTGTGTGTGCCCGTGTCCCTGTGTGTGCCCGTGTCCCTGTGTGTGCTTGTGTCCCTGTGTGCCCATGTCCCTGTGTGTGCCCATGTCCCTCTTTGTGCCCGTGGCCCTGTGTGTGCCTGTGTCCCTCTGTGTGCCCGCGTCCCGGTGTGTGCCCATGTCCCCGTGTGTGCCCGCGTCCCTCTGTGTCCCCGCGTGTGCGCGTGTGCCCGCGTCCCTCTGTGTGCCCGCATCCCCGCGTGTGCCTGCGTGCCCGCGTCCCTGTGTCCCCGCGTCCCCGTGTGTCCCCGCGTCCCCGTGTGTGCCCGTGTCCGTGTGTGCCCGTGTCCCTGTGTGTGCCCGTGTCCCTGTGCCCGTGTCCCACTGTGTGCCCGTGTCCCACTGTGTGCCCATGTCCCTCTGTGTGCCCGTGTCCCTCTGTGTGCCCGTGTCCCTGTGTGTGCCTGTGTCCCTCTGTGCCCGTGTCCCTCTGTGCCCGTGTCCCTCTGTGTGCCCGTGTCCTTGTGTGCCCGTGTCCTTGTGTGTGCCCGTGTCCCTTTGTGTGCCCATGTCCCTGTGTGCCCGTGCCCCTGTGTGCCCGTGTCCCTGCGTGCCCGTGTCCCTCTGTGTGCCTGTCTCCCCGTGTGTGCCCGTGTCCCTCTGTGTGTGCCCGTCTCTGTGTGCCCGTGTCCCTGTGTGTGCCCGTCTGTGCCCGTGTCCCTGTGTGTGCCCGTGTTCCTGTGTGTGCCCGTGTCCCTGTGTGTGCCCGTGTTCTTGTGTGTGCCCGTGTCTGTGTGTGCCCGTGGCACGGTGTGTGCCCGTGTCCCTGTGTGTGCCCGTGTCTCTGTGTGTGTGTATTTTGCAAACTAGTTGGTCACAAAGTGAGTAAACCATGTCTTTGGAAAGGCCTGGCTTCTACAGATTCTCAGGAAAATGTCATCCATCATAGGAACGTATTCTGGATCATAAGAATAAGATATTTTGCTAACTTTGCAAGACTTTTTCTACCGAATCACCACTGCCTCACATTTTTCATTTATAAAATATAGATTGCAAAATGCTGGCTTCATTCCATCCACATTCATTTAACAAATAAATATAAATGTCAGCTTCATGAGGTTTACATGCAACCAGATAAATGAGTTTCAGATGTACAATTGGATGGGTTTTGGCACGTGCATGCAGTTGGGTAGTCGTCACCGTCAAGACATGGGACTCCCTGTTGCTTCCAGGGCCCTCTTTGTGCCCTTGAGTCGATCCCCGCTTCCTGCCTCCAGTTCCAGACAACCTCTGCTGTTGTTATTTTGTCTTTTCCAGAATTTAATATAAACAAAGCCATACAATATATAGTATTTTGTTTCTGGCTTCTTTCATTTAGCATTGATGTCTTGAGATGCAGACATGTTGGGTGTATCAGTAGTTCATTCCTTCTGTTGCAGATGGACCATGGTTTTGGGCCATTGCGAATAAAGCTGCTATGGACTTCATTGTACAAGGTGTTTTTTTTTTTTTGAGGTGGAGTTTCGCTCTTGTTGCACAAGCTGGAGTGCAATGGCATGAGCTCAGCTCACTGCAACCTCTGCCTCCTGGGTTCGAGTGATTCTCCTGCCTCAGCCTCCCGAGCAGCTGGGATTACACGTACGCACCACCATACCCAGCTAACTTTTTGTATTTTTGGTAGAAACGGGGTTTCACCATGTTAGCCAGGCTGGTCTCAAACTCCTGACCTTAGGTGATCCACCTCCCTCTGCCTCCCAATGTGCGGAGATTACAGACATGAGCCACTGCACCCGGCCTGTTGTACAAGTCTTTAAGAGACATTGTTTTTATATTTCTGCTGGATACCATGCTTGGCGTTTGGTTCCAACTTAACAAAAAGTCATAGAGGTGTTAGGTGTTCAAATTCTCTCTCTCTTTTATAAGGTACCTGAAAGGTGAAACTGGCCTGATGTTGTGATGGTCTATTTTGGATAGCAAATATCCTTTTCTAACACTAATATGAAATAACACCAAGAAGAAGGGCATTCATGTTTGTTCCCTTCCTCCCCAAGGCCTCTGGAGGAGCCTAAGGTGATCTCTGCCTTCTCTGGAAAGCAGGCCGGGAAGCACGTGGTGCACATTGCTTGCGGGAGCACGTACAGCGCAGCCATCACTGCTGAGGGGGAGCTGTACACCTGGGGCCGCGGAAACTACGGCCGGCTTGGCCACGGTAGGTCTGCTCTGCATGAATGGGAGCATGCAGCCGAGGTGGCTTCTTAAATGACTTTGTAACAGCAGTCATATCTGTTTGAAGGCTCCAGTGAGGATGAGGCCATTCCAATGCTGGTGGCTGGGCTTAAAGGACTGAAGGTCATCGATGTGGCATGTGGGAGTGGGGACGCTCAAACCCTGGCTGTCACTGAGAACGGTACGTAGAGCTCTCGCCACCCTGGACAGGCCCTCGAGGACACGCGTGGCAGCTGCCCTGGAGGAAGTGAGCTTAGAAGTAGAGTGGGCCTCACGAGACCACCCGCCCTGTTGTCCAGTGGGTGTGGGGCTCAGTGGCATTGGTGAAGAGGCCCAGGTGGTTACTGGGCTTAAGTTTGCCTGGGGCCTATCAGCTGGTTAGTGGCTGCCATGATTTCTGTGTGGGCATTTTATTTTTTAAGACCGAGAGTTGCTACTTCAGTAAAACTTTGTGATATGTTGAGTAAAATGCCTTTAATAGGGCTGCGGACGTTGTCTTTCTCACACTGGTGTGTGTTTGGTGCAAATCTTGTAGGGAAGTATCCCTGCTTATGCTGTTATTTTCTGAGGTGACTGGTAGAGTAGACGCATCTTACCCTGCAGTCTGGCCTGGGGAGACAGTGGGAAATCACCAGGCAGGCTGTGTGTGAACAGCATCATTTTGACCACAGCGTATGAAAGTACACGCTCTGATCTCTATGTTCAGGTCTGCTGTGCTACTTTCATTGGCCACTAATAGTGTGTCATCTACGGTTTCCAGTTTGGGTTGCGGTTGGCCTGTTTTTGCAGACAGAGTTGTATTGGCATGCAGGCATGCCCACTCATTTGTTTCTTGTCTGTGACAGTGACACAGCTGGGTAGTTGAGGCAGAAAGCTCACAGAGGCTAAAAATATTTACCATCTGATCTTGAAGAAAATCTTTGCCTATCTTTGGCTTAGTTATTTAAAATAGAATGTGAGAACTTGTGGAGCAATATGAGAGCTTTTCTGGTTTCTTTTTCCTGATCTTTTATAGTTTTCACCTGTAAGTAATTTCACTTTTTTTTTTTTTAAATTTAAAAAGACAGAGTCTTGCTCTGTAACCCAGACTAGGGTACAGTGGTGTAATCTCAGCTCACCACAACCTCCACCTCCTGGGTTCAGGCAATTTACGTGCCTCAGCTGGATTATAAATGTTCACCACCATGCCTGGCTAATTTCCATGTTTTTGGTAGAGACAGGGTTTCACCATGTTTCCCAGGCAGATCTTGAATTCCTGGGCTTAAGTGATCCACCTGCCTCGGCCTCCCACAGTGTTGGGATTACAGGCATGAGGCACCGTGCCCAGCCTAACAATTTTGTTTTTTAGCAATTCGCTCTCATTAAGTTTTTGCAAAGTTTTCAGCTTAGTTTTCACTGTAAAAATAAAAATACTTTTGCAATTGCATTTTATCCCTTTATGTAATATTTGATCAACTTACATACTTACACTGATATATGCAGTTGGGAGCACATACAGTGGTACGACTGACCAGTGGGCAGCATGGTGGCAACAGAAGCAGGCAGGCAAACGGGAGGGTGGTCCACGACGTCTGCAGTGTGCTGGGCTCTAGTTACTGTGTGTTATGGAGGCAGTGGGCCTTTTGTTCTGTGGAGCAGTTAGCATGGAATCCAGGCTAGTCAGAGTCAGGACTTTGTTTTTCATGGAATGAAAACAAAAAGAAAACTCAGCTTTCTCTTTCTTTACTGCTTCTGTATCAACCTCAAGTGTCACCTAGATTTCCTTTGCTCAGTAGCCACCCTTGTAGTGTTAACTATGTACGTTGGTGGTCTAGATTAGTGTGCGTTTTTTCATTATGTTATTTTCAGTCATTTAAAATGTTTCATTAAAATGCACTGTTGTTTTTATTTAAATGCATTTGTATTTTTTAGGGCAAGTATGGTCTTGGGGAGATGGTGACTATGGGAAATTGGGCAGAGGTGGCAGTGATGGCTGCAAAACGCCAAAGCTGATTGAAAAGCTTCAAGACTTGGACGTGGTCAAAGTCCGCTGTGGAAGTCAGTTTTCCATCGCTTTGACTAAAGATGGCCAAGTGTATTCATGGGGAAAAGGTGACAACCAGAGACTTGGACATGGAACAGAGGAACATGTTCGTTATCCAAAACTCTTAGAAGGCTTGCAAGGTGAGTGCAAACGGAAACTTTTAAAACCTTTCGGGACAGTTTCTTTAGTAATCTTTTAAAGTTTACAGGTTTTATGTTCTTCACCTGACATTTCATGGATAGACTGTCACTGGAAACTTTTACTGCCATCTTGGTATAGGTATTGATACTAATTGGAAAGTGGGTGTGTTGTCTACTAAAAGGTGACTTTGAATTATTCTTACCAAACTTAATTTGAAGCCCATTCAGTTTTACAAATATTGCCACTTTCTGTGGCAGGCACCCATTCATCACTCAGCAGGCTGGACTCTGTAAGGGTTCCCTCTGTGTGGTGAGGTCGCCTGTACTTGTACTGCAGACGTGCCCAGACCGTGAGTGTGCGTTGTGCTGTGGGGCCACATTGGGAGGTGGGATTGGGTCCACCTGGGGCACTCTGATGTGAACTCCTGCTTGCTGGGTTGCAAAGGTGTCCAGCATGCATTGTAGTTGGAGGGAACAGATGGAAGCCAGGGTGTGTAGGTATGAGTGCTGGAGCCTTCAGGGTGGGCTGCCGGTGTGGGCAGAGAGGATGGAAGCCTCCACAAGAAGACCCTGAAATCCTTTTATGGTTACTAGGGATGTTATGCTGTAGGAAGCTGAGAGGGGGGAATATCAAAACTGTGATGATGGAGGGATTTTTCTAAGGTAAAACTGGATTTTTCCATGCCACTTGGCCTAGTGGTTGGGAGATAGTCTTCATTCCTACTCGAGAGTTCGTGAAGGGCAGGCCAGTTGACAAGAAAGGAGGGAAGAAGGGAGAAGGCAGTGAGAGATACATCACATGGACTCTTTAGGGTTCTCTCTCTCAAGGGTGGGCAGTTTATATTTTAAGCAGGTGGGCCTGCTGTGTTCCAACACAGGTGTCTTCACAAAGCAGGCCGTGGACCACATTCTGTGTCGGGGCTGGAGTTTGTTGGGTCCTGA
Source organism: Cacajao melanocephalus (assembly GCA_963573385.1). Lineage (NCBI taxonomy): Eukaryota > Metazoa > Chordata > Mammalia > Primates > Pitheciidae > Cacajao > Cacajao melanocephalus. The sequence continues at coordinate 106,150 of CAUYLG010028324.1, read as the reverse complement.
TACCGTATACATTATTTGTGTGTTTGCTTCTTTACCAAGTGGGTTTGGAAGTGGGATTTTTAAGTGAGACTTACCAGTTCCTTTCCCCATTAGTTTTATTTTAAAGCATTTTAATATCTTGATGACTGAGTTTTCTGCGCTCATATAGTATTTATTATTTTCTTTTCTTTCCTTTATTTTTTGTTTTTTGAGATGGAGTCTCGCTCTGCCACCAGGCTGGAGTGCAGTGGCACGATCTCAGCTCACTGCGACCTGCGCCTCCTGGGTTCAGGCGATTCTCTGGCCTTAGCCTCCCATGTACCACCATGCCCAGCTAATTTTTTTGGATTTTGGTAGAGATGGGGTTTCACCATGTTGGCCAGGATGATCTCCATTCCTGACCTTGTGATCGGCCCAACTCGGCCTCCCAAAGTGTTAGGATTACAGGCGTGAGCCACTGCGCCTGGACCTATTATTTTCTTATTTTATTTTTTTTTGGGGGGGTGGAGTCTCGCTCTATCACCAGGCTGGAATGCATTGGCAGGATCTTGGCTCACTGCAATCTCCGCCTCCTGAGTTCAAGGGATTTTCCTGCCTCAGCCTCCTGAGTAGCTGGGACTACAGGTGCGCACCACTACACCCAGCTAATTTTTGTACTTTTAATAGAGACGGGGTTTCACCATGTTAGCCAGGGTGGTCTTGATCTCTTGACCTTGTGAACCACCTGCCTCAGCCTCCCAAAGTGCTGGGATTACAGGCGTGAGCCACCACGCCCGGCTTGGCCCTATTATTTTCTAAGCTTCTGAGATAGGTTGCAGCGCAATAAGTTTACTGTGTGTCATTGAATGGTATTTGAATTTCATTTGCCTTCTTGTTTATATTCCCCTCCATTAGTAAAAGAAAGCAGCTACAGTTATTAGATACAGATATTGTTTACTTTGAGAGTATTTAAATTCATGTTGATAAAAGTCTTTTTTGTTGCTGATGTTAACTTATGATAGGTTCCTAGGATAGAATTGTTCCCCTTACTGTAGTATAGTTTTTCAGCTGAATTATTTTATATGTTGATACTTCTGAGAAATACCCTTTCTGTTGCTCATGTTAGATTTACCAGCAAGGAAAAATACAATATTTTGCTAAGTGTTTAAATAGAAAAAAAACTTTTTAATATTTACATCACATAACTCTGAGAGAACAATGGTTTTCTTCTAAGGAAACCTTCCTATGTGAAAAATGTACTGTCCATTGTTATATCTGGGGTGGGAGAATATGATCTAATAGTTAATTAAAAACACCTTGTTTCTTTCTGAAGGAAAATATGAATACGGAGGAGAAAAAAGAACAGATCCTTTTCGTATCCTAGCATTGTAGTATTTGTGGGCTGCTGGTCCTATCAAATTGTAGCTGACAGAATACAGGAGTTTTAATAGCATACCAAAAGCAAATGAATTGTGCTTAATATTAAAGTAACAGATTATCCTCAAGAATTTAATATTAAAAGCTTTCTGACCTGAATGGCCTAGTGGAAATATCTTTCTTGCAACAGAAGTAGAAGGCTTGAAGCTGCATATGCATCCCTGTTTCCTTGTAGGGAAGAAAGTGATTGATGTGGCTGCAGGCTCCACCCACTGCCTGGCTCTGACTGAGGACAGTGAGGTCCACAGCTGGGGGAGCAACGACCAGTGCCAGCACTTTGACACCTTGCGTGTGACCAAGCCAGAGCCTGCAGCGTTGCCGGGACTGGACACCAAGCACATAGTGGGAATTGCCTGTGGGCCTGCCCAGGTACTGAATGTAGAGTTTGTTTGGTATTTTATAGGATTTGGTTTCCTGTTGTTCATGACCAGCGTATAGAAATACCGCTGACTTTTGTTTGTTGTTTTTACGTCCTGCAGTTGTGCTAAACTCACTTATTGTGAGCTTCATTGCAGTTTACTGAGGTTTTCTTCATGGACAGTTATACTATTTATATAGAGGGGCAGTTTCATTTCTTCCTTTCCAGCCTGCTTGCCTTTTATGTCTTTTCCCAGCCTGACTGCCCTGGCCAGGACTTCCAGTGTGGAGCTGAGTAGGAAAGGTGACAATGGGCGTCCTGCCTTACTCCTGACTGCAGGGAAAGCAATTCAGTCTTTCACCATCAACAGTGATGTTAACTGCGGTTTTTTGAAGTGGAGTCTTGCTCTGTCACCCAGGCTGGTGTGCAGTGGTGCGATCTCGGCTGACTACAACTTCTGCCTCCTGGGATCAAACGATTCTCTTGCCTCAGCCCCCAAGTAGCTGGGATTACAGGCAGGTGCCACTATCCCTGGCTAATTTTTGTATTTTTTTGTAGAGACAGGGTTTCACCATGTTGGTCAGGCTGGTTTTGAACTCCTGACCTTGTGATCTGCCTACCTTGGCCTCCCAAAGTGCTGAGATTACAGGCCTGAGATACTGCGCCTGGCCTAAGGCAATTTCTTTAATTCCCCCTTTTAGAAGATTTTTTAAAAGTCCTGAATGGATGTTAAAATTTTTAAATGCTTCTAATCTTCTCAAATGAAATGGTCATGCAGTTTTTCTTCTTTAGTGTGTTAGTATGGTGTATTACATTGATGATTTTTACTTTTTTCTTAAAATTTTTTTTTTTCTTTTTTAGAGATATGGTTTCACTGTGTTGCCCAGGCTGGTCTTGAACTCCTGAGCTCAAGTGATTTGCCTGCCTTGGCCTCCCAAATTGCTGGGATTATAGGCGTGAGACAGTGAACCTTGCCTGATTTTTAAATACTGACCAAGCCTTGTATCACTGGGATCGGCATCACTTGGCCACAATTTACTACTATATTTCATTGTTTTTCTTTTTCTTTTCTTTTCTTTCTTTTTTTTTTTTTTTCGAGACAGAATCTTTGACACACAGGTTGGAGTGCTTTGGTGCAATTTCAGCTCTCTGCAACCTTTACCTCCTGAGTTCAAGCGATTCTCCTGCCTCAGCCTCCTGAGTAGCTGGGATTACAGGTGCATGCCACCACTCCTGGCTAAGTTTTGAATTTTTTTTATTTCAGTAGAAATGGGGTTTCACCATGTTGGCCAGGGCGGTCTTGAACTCCTGACCTCAAGTGATCCACTACCTTGGCCTCCCAAAGTGCTGGGATTACAGGCATGAGCCACCGTGCCCAGCTCTATTCTATTTCTATATTGCTAAATTTGACTTGCTGACATGTTGAGGATTTTTCTGTTGATGCCCATCAGGGATGTTGGTTTGTGATTTTCTTTCTTTATATTATACTATCTTGTTTGACTTTCTGTCAGGAGAAAGCTGGCCTTATGCAAAGTATTGGCATGTGTTCCCTCCTTTTCCATTTTCTGTAAGGGATTGTGTAGAATCAGTGTTATTTCTTCTTTAAATGTTTTTGAATCCGTGTGAACCTGGAGATTTCTTTCTCAAAAGATTTTACGCCGGGCAGGGTGGTTCATACCTGTCATCCCAGCACTTTGGGAGGCTGAGGCAGGCATCTCCTGAGGTCAGGAGTTTGAGACCAGCCTGGCTAATATGGCTATATTTTCTATCAAAAATATAAAAAATTAATTGAGTGTAGTGGCACGTGCCTGTAATCACAGCTACTTGAGAGGCCGAGGCAGGAGAATCTCTTAAACCCAGGAGGCTGAGGTTGCAGTGAGCCACGTTTGTGCCATTACAGTCCAGCGTGGGCAACAAGAGCAAAACTCCATCTCAAAAAAAAGAGAAAAAAAAGGTTTTACAAATTCAATTTCTTTAACAGATACAGAACTATTCAGGTTACCTACTGTTTCTAGGGAGATTTTCCTGGTTTGATTAACTCAGACATTGCTTTATTTCATCTAAGTTGTCTGATTTTTGTGTGTCAAGTTTTCCTTAGTATTCTCTGACTAACCTTCCGAAGTCTGTGGGGTCTGCAGTGATGTTCCTTCATTCATTCCTGATACTGAGAATTTGTATCTTTTCTGTTTTTTTCTTTGTCAGTTTTGCTAGAGTTTTTCAATGTTGTTGATCTTTTCAATGAACAATCTTTTATTAGTTTTACTAATTTTTCCCTTGGTTTCTTGCTTTCAAGCTCCTTGATTCTGCTTTTCTTTTGCCATTTGTCCTTTTGGCTTGTTTTGTGTTTACTTTACTCTTCTAGTTTCTTAAGGTGGAAGCTTAGATTGCCGGTTTAGACCTGTCTGTTTTTGCAATATATAACCATTTGATGCTATAAATTTTCCTCTAAGCAGTGCTTTAATTACACCCACACATTTTGGTACATTTTCATTTATGTTCAAAATATTTTCTAATTCCTCTTGAGAATTGTTCTTTGACCCATGGATTATTTTTTTGAGATGGAGTTTCACTCTTGTTGCCCAGGCTGGAGTGCAATGGCGTGATCTTGGTTCACTGCAACTTCTGTCTCCTGGGTTTAAGTGATTCTTCAGCCTAAGCCTCCCGAGTAGCTCGGATTACAGGTGCCCACCACCACACCCGGCTAATTTTTTTGTATTTTCAGTAGAGATGGGGTTTCTCCATGTTGGCCATGCTGGTCTCAAACTCCTGACCTCGGGTGATCCCCCTGCCTCAGCCTCCCAAAGTGCTGGGATTACAGGCATGAGCCACTGCGCCCTGCCTGACCCATGGATTATTATGTATGTTGTTTAATTTTGAAGTGTGTGCAGATTGTTCTGTTAATGATTTCTAGTCAAATACCATTGCGGTTGGAGAACAAACTGTATATGATTTCATTGTTTAAAAATTTGTTAAGATTTGTTTTATGTCTCAGGATGTGTTCTATCTTAGTGAACATTCTGTATGTGCCCAAAAATACATGTATTTTGCTGTTGTTGGGTGAAGTGTTCTATAAATTAGATCTAGTTTATTGATGGTGTTCTACAGTTCTTGTAGATCCTTGCCGATTACTTGTTCCCTCATACTTGTACTATGAAGGGTAGTGTGTATGTTATATGCATATAACAATTCATTGTCTAGTTAGAGTTGCTATTACACCACTTCAAGTGGATGGAGATCCTCACTGCCATTCATTAATGTGCATTAATCATTTTGAGAGTGAAAAGACTTTAAAAAATGTTTTCACTTTTTTAGGTATGGCCAAGTGAGATGGGGCTAGTGAAGTGGGTGAGAAAATTGGAAGCTGATAGTGTGTGAGCTAGACAACCATGAATGCCTTTGGAGTGGGCAATTAGAGGGATGGTAGGTGATAATATAAGGCAGCTCCATCATACATGCTGGTGACTCCTTTGGAAAGACCAGCAACTACGTTTGGAGATTCATTTTAGATTCTTGTGTTTCCTCTTAGAGCTTTGCTTGGTCATCGTGTTCTGAGTGGTCCATTGGCCTCCGTGTCCCTTTTGTGGTGGACATTTGCTCAATGACTTTTGAGCAGCTGGATCTCCTGCTGCGGCAAGTAAGTGAGGGGATGGATGGCTCCGCAGACTGGCCCCCACCCCAGGAGAAAGAGTGCATGGCCGTGGCAACGCTGAATCTTCTGCGACTTCAGGTATTTGTGGTTTATCTTCTTTTTGCTCCTTTTATAAGTGCCTTTGGGATTTGGAAGAAGGCTTACGTATTTTGAAGGGTATGGGTTTTAGCCTTTTTGGTGAAGTATTGTAAAGTAAGATTATAATACGCTGATAATGTGCGTGAGGCTTAAAAAACTTGATCTGGCTCCTTTATGTTTGTCCTGGAAGACAGTCTTGGCATGCAGGAAGAGTGTATGGTGCTGTAATCAGTTTGCTGGCATTCTTACTGTTTTACTGTTGTTGTGTGTGGAGAAATGACTGGGTGAGATCACAGGTGATGGAGAGAGACAGTGCTCAGCTGAGAGACCAGTGCTGACCTGTCTCCTCTGTGCTGTGAAAACCCTGCTCCAGGAGTGTCCAGTCTTTTGGTTTCCCTGGGCCACACCGGAAGAAGAATTGTCTTGGGCTGTACATAAAATACACTAACGGTAGTCGATGAGCTTTAAAAAATTGCAAAAAAAAAAAAAATCTCATAACGTTTTAAGAAAGCTTACTTTGGGCTGCGTTCAAAGCCCTCCTGGGCCATGGGCTGTCTTCAGGCTGTGGGTGGGACAAGCTTGATCTACTCAGTAAGCTCAGCTCCCTACAGTATTACCTTCCTTTCCTCACCACGAAGATTATAGCTAGGGTCAAAATAAGAGCCACAAAAGTCTTCTCCCTTGTAAAATTAAAGCTGAAATCTTTGATCATCATATTTTCTTTGTCTTTGTAATAAAACGCTGTAACTTAATGACAAGAACCAAGTTTTTCTCAACATAGTAATTTTTCCCTTTTATTACACAATGATTTCTGTGTAACAACCCATCATGTCCCTCTTCCAGCCCTTCTCCTTTGTGCCCTGGCTTGTAGGATGCACACAACTGAATGTAGTTTTTAGTTGCGGTAATCAAATGAGCGGAGGTTTGGAGTGCACTTCTCCTCCTCAGGGTCCTCTGTAGCACTCATTTATCACTATACCTGTGGCGTCATGGCATTTGCATGGGTGTGCCCCAGGTGTTTGCCGTTACTCCTGGTTTGCAGTGATGTTTCTGTTCTGGTTAGTGCCGTGGAGCATGGCTTTGTGTGTGTCTTAGGCTGTCGAGGTGTCCCAGAGAAGGGTTTTACATTTGCCTCTCTGGGGTTCTGTGGGTTTCACAGACTCTAGGTGAATTTTGATGCTCATTTCCTGACCTGTGATATCTATACCTAGATGGGTGGTATGCTTTTGATTTCACTTGTACTCACAAGGCAAGGCTGGGTCTCTGATTTCTGTAGGGTCTCTTGCTATCCAAAGCTGGGGACAGGCAGTGTGTTGCCTCCTGACTGTGGCTGGCTGACAGGCGGGTGATTCTGAGTGGCTCCCAACCTTCTGCAGGAAGCTCGGGTTCAGTGGGTCCTTGTGTGCATTCCCATGTGGGAGGTAGTTCTGAAGCCCCATAGCTGGACTCTGCTTTCAAAGCCCAGGACTCTTGACTCCTGCTGTGTGTGCCCATGTGAGTTTTGGTTTTGTGCTTGAGGAGTTTCCTTGTGTACTCTTAGCTCTGCAATCTAATTTTTAGCAGCTTTTTTTGAGACAGGGTCTCACTTTGTCACACAGGCTGGAAGGCTAGAATGCAGTGGTGCAGTCTTGGCTCACTGCAGCCTTGACCCACCAGGTTCAAGTCCTGCCTCAGCCTTCCAAGTAGCTGGGACTACAGGTGTGTACCATCAAACACCGGCTGATTTTGTATAGAGATGCGGTTTCACCACATTGGCCAGGCTGGTCTTGAACTCCTGAGCTCAAGTGATCTTCCTACCTCGGCCTCCCAAAGTGCTGGTATTACAGCACTGTGGCAACTTTTTTGGTTACGTTGTAGCCGTTATTTCTGCGTTTTGTGCAGATTGTTGGGGTGGGGATGGAGGCTGCTGTTGCTAGTTGTTTAGCTCTTCTGCTGATCTTGAGCTTTTCTGTATACATGTTTATAGTGGAGTTAAAAAAGCTCCTCTTAGAAAATACTTCAACTATTGTGGGTAAGAGTTTTTTTAGTCCAGTTTTTAAAAATACATACACTGAGAAGTTATTTTGTCTATTTAAATAATTGTTCAAATTTTTTACTCAGTGTTTATAAGACTTTGAAATTCATTCATTTTTAGGGGTTCTAAGTGAAAATTGTTTTTCTCCTTTCAGTTGCATGCTGCCATTAGTCATCAGGTTGACCCGGAATTCCTTGGTTTAGGTCTGGGCAGCGTCCTGCTGAACAGCCTGAAGCAGACGGTGGTGACCCTGGCCAGCAGCGCAGGTGTGCTGTGCACTGTGCAGTCGGCTGCCCAGGCCGTGCTGCAGAGTGGCTGGTCCGTGCTGCTGCCTACCGCGGAGGAGCGAGCTCGGGCACTCTCTGCTCTCCTGCCCTGCGCAGGTGGGACCGGGGAAGGAACAGCAGAGGTTACGGATCAGAGTGCTGGGAGGGGATGGTGTTTCACTAGATTGGCCCACACACTTTGTCTATTTCAGTTTCAGGCAATGACGTGAACATAAGTCCAGGTCGTCGATTCATGATTGATCTTCTGGTGGGCAGCTTGATGGCTGACGGAGGGTTGGAGTCAGCCTTACATGCAGCCATTACTGCAGAGATCCAGGTATGGCCTTGGAGGCACACCTGACCTAGTGGTGAACTGAGATCGGAAATGCCACACTCACACATGTGGAGGATAAATGAAAACAGTAAAACACCAAACTTTTAGTCACATCCAAGTACTGTTTTAAATTAATTTATTTTATGTACTAATTTTAAAAAGTATTGAGATATTTAATTGTGATAAAATGCTGCATGCTGTCTGTTTCAGTGAATTTAACAGGTAACCTGTTCATCATGTAGATCATTTCCGTCACCCAGAAAGATCCCCATGCCCCTTGGTACTTGCAGCCAGGATACTCCCCTGCCCCCAGATTAGATTTATTTTGCCTGCTCTGAATGTTGCACAAACATAACTGTGTACTATGTACTCTTTCTTGTTTTGCCTCAGAGAATGATTTTTCAGATTCACTCACACTTACAAAGCAGATGGATGCTGCGTGTGTGGGGCAGATCACACTGGGTGTGTGTGAGAGCCGGTAGCAGGGTTCAAGATTTTAGGGACTTCCCAGAAGGAGGCTGGAGACCATCAGCTGAGGCATCCTGGGCCTTGGATCTGTAAAAAGAAAGCACTGTTTAGAAACTGCAAAACTGCGTTGGGGTTTCCAACAGGGCAGGTGGGGGCCTGTGGGGAGTTGTGTGCATTAGCATGCAGAGGCAGGGATAACTTGGCGCTGGGATCAGGGCTGAGCCAGCCTGTGTACCTTCACACCTGCTCATGAGATCACTTGTAACCAGCTTCTGTTTATGAATTACAGGATATTGAAGCCAAAAAAGAAGCACAGAAGGAAAAAGAAATTGATGAACAGGAAGCGAATGCCTCAACATTTCATAGAAGCAGGACTCCATTGGATAAAGACCTTATTAATACGGGGATCTATGAGTCTTCTGGCAAACAGTGTTTGCCTCTGGTTCAGCTCATACAACAGCTTCTTAGGTAAATTGTTTAGTTTAGATGTATTGTATTTATTTACTTTTCTCTTTTTTTCGAGATGGAGTTTTGCTCTTGTTGCCCAGGCTGGAGTGCAATGGCACAATCTCAGCTCCCTGTAGCCTCCGCCTCCCGGGTTCAAGTGATTCTTCTGCCTCAGCCTCCGAGTAGCTGGGAATGTAGGCTTGCGCCACCACACCTGGCTAATTTTGTATTTTTAGTAGAGGCGGGGTTTCTCCATGTTGGTCAGACTGATCTCAAACTCCTGACCCCAGGTGATCTGCCCACTTCAGCCTCCCAAAGTTCTGGGATTACAGGCATGAGCCACCATGCCCAGCCTATTTATTTACTTATTATTGTTATTATTATTATTATTATTTGAGACAGAGTCTTGCTCTGTCACCAGGCTGGAGTGTAGTGACATGATCTTGGCTCAGTGTAACCTCCGCCTAACGGGTTCAAGCAGTTCTCTTGCCTCAGCTCCGGAGTAGCTGGGACTACAGGCATCCACAGCCATACCTGGCTGATTTTTGTATTTTTAGTAGAGACAAGGTTTTACCATATTGGTTTGGCTGGTCTTGAACTCCTGACCTCAGGTGATCTACCTGCCTTGGCCTCTCAAAGTGTTGGCATTAGAGGCATTAGCCACTGTGTCTGGCCTGTATTGTATTTTAATTCATAATTATTGGTTTTCATATTAAGATAGTGAAATCTAGCACAAGGATCTCAAAAATTTCTTTGGTTATTGAAGAAATATTCTGAAAATTACCTAGTGTAGATTTTAGGATAAAGAACACACCCTTTTAAATATAGGTGAGAGGAGAGGTTGGAGGGTATGATGATATTCAAAAGATTTTCACAGAAGAGAAATTGGGGTATGCCGCAAACATGTAAAAAGATTCTTATTAATAAGCAGGTGGATACAAACAAAAATCCTTATGGTAAGGTTATTTTTAAAACTGGTTGTATCATTGCCTCACTTTATGTATTACAGAGTTATACATACTACTTTGTAAGATAACTTTTCCTTTCAAAACCAAAGCCAATGTGAAAGAATTGTGAGCATTGTTTTAGAAGGCCAGACTCAGCCTGTGAACAGAGGCTCACGTTGCAGAGGCCAGGCGGTCAGACAGTGTTGTCTAAAAATGATCATTCCAGAAAAGCAAAAAAAGCAAGGTGATTCGTGAAAGAGATTTATTAGAAAAGGAAACATATTTGTACCTCTGTTTAATAAAAATCTTGCTTTTTGTAAACGTGGGTTCCTGGTTTTAGTTTCTACACATGGAGAAAGCAGAGTCCTGGCAGGTTGGCTCGGGCAGCTGAGCACAGAGCAGGGCGCCCTGGGCAGTGGCTGCGGCTCTCAGCTTGCCTGTTCATGGGGGCGTGGTGGGCCTGCAGCGTGGGCTGGGCCTGTGGCGTGGGCTAGGCCTGCTGTCCACAGCCAGAAAAACGAACTTAGTGGACACACAGGAAAATTCTGAAACAGGAAGTTTTAGAGCTAGTTGCTATCATAGATTTTAGTAAATGCTATTTTGAAAAATCTTTTCCTGATGTTTGTTTTGTTTTTGTAATCTAATGATGCATATTTCACGCATTCTGGTCTTAAACAAATGAAAATAAAAACTCAGCTTACTACAGTTGGTGTTAACGGAAGGAGCTTGGGATTTGTTCTGCAACAGTGGCTCATTCACACAGGTGAACTTGCAACGCACTAACTATGGGAGTAAGAATAAAAGCTGTGTACTTTTGCAGAGTTAATTAAGAACCAAATGAGAAAATGGATGTTCAAAACTTTGTAATTAAAATGTAAAGTTATATGGAAAGTTTTAAAGTGAGTATTTTCCAGAGGTGCTTTACTAAGTTCTTGAATGCCTCTCCCTTTTTTGAGGAGGCTGTGTCATGGGCTGAAGGTGTCTTTGGCAGTGGGTGAGTGCAGGGTTCTTGTTGTGGGTCCCTTGTTCTCATGAGGGCAGTGCCCGTTTTCCTTGTCTCCTGATTGCTGAGAGACTGGCCTGTTTGACCTGCAGCTGTGCTGTTTGAGCTGCAGCCGTGCTGGCCAGCACTCAGACGGTTTGCCGATCAGCACTTGAAGTGTGTTCAGCATAGCTGAGACACTGAATATTTTATTTGTTTTATTAATTAAAATGCAGATTTAAAAACTTGATTTCATTATTAGAAAGCATTTATGTTTGGAATAACTTGGCTATGTGAGTCTACTTCGTCAACTGTGTATTTTATGAGTCTAAGTGCAGATCAGCTATTTTCAGTGCAAATTGTCCAAATCGAAATGTGCTACATACGTAAACTACCCTGATGGCTTTTGAGGACTTAATATGAAATAACCTGTGTAAAATATCTCAGTAATTTTTTCTTATATTGGTTTCATGTTGAAATGGTAATATTTACAATCTGTTGGGATAAGTATGATACATTATTAAAATTATTTTTATTTTTTTTTTATTCTTTGAGATTGCAGTGGTGCAGTCTTGGCTCACTGCAACCTCTGCTTCCGAGGTTCAAGTGATTCTCCTGCCTCAGCCTCCTGAGCAGCTGGGACTACAGGTGCACTCCACCATGCCTGACTGATTTTTGTATTTTTCTAGAGACGGAGTTTCACAGTGTTGGCCAGGCTGGTCTTGAACTCCTGACCTCAAGTAATCTGCCTGCGTTGGCCTCCAAAAGTGTTGGGATTACAGGCGTGAGGCACTGTGCCCGGCCATTATTAAAATTAATTTTACGTGGGTTTTTTTTTTTAACTTAATTTGACTGAGAACATGTGTGTGTGTGTGTGTGTGTGTGTGTGTGTGTGTGTGTATTTTTTTTCCCTCTGAGATGGAGTCTCATGTTGCCTGGACTCGAGTGCAGTGGTGCGATCTCAGCTCGCTGCAACCTCTGCCTCCTGGGTTCAAATGATTCTCCTGCCTCAGCGTCCTGAGTAGCTGGGATTACAGGTACATGCCACCACGCCCGGCTAATTTTTGTATTTTTAGTAGAGATGGGATTTTACCATGTTGGCCAGGGTGGTCTTGAACTCCCAACCTCAGGTGATCTGCCTGCATTGGCCTTCCAAAGTGCTGGGATTACAGGCTGAGCCACCATACCTAGCCACATTTATTAATACAACTATTGATAAATTAGTAAATTAAGAACATTTTGAATTGCATCTGTGGCTCCATTGGTTTCCTGGGCTTGTGGCTCTGTGCTGTCCACACAGATTGTCTCCTGTGTCTTCATCTTCACTGCGTGTGACTTTTTGGTTCCTGTGGTATTGTGGGGTCCTGTATGGCACATTGGTTCTACAAGAGATTCATAATAAGGGTGTACCTACTAAAAAAGAACAAAGTAAAAAGGGTAGAAACAATCATAGAAATAAATGTCACCTCACAAACATTTTGGAAGGTAGAAAAAGAAAAATGCATTCACAGCTTTTCAGTAGCCGATAGTTCAGGCTGTCTTCGTAAGCGTGGAAAATATGTCCCTCTCCTTGCATGGATAGGCGCCGTTTTCTTACCTTAAATGTCGGAGATGGAAGGACTCTTGATGTGTTGATGTGGTGGATGCAGTTGTTGAACACTAGTCTAAAGACTGTAAGAGATTTTTGGAGACATTTCATGTCCTTTTTTTCCTTGGAAAATGTGGGTTGAAGAAATTGCTGCTTGCCAAAAATAAGCCGCTAAACGGATTTCAGAGTAACTCTTCAGTTGCATGCTGGCAAGGAGCCATGGAATACCATTTACATTTGAAGATGAAGCGCTGTGAAGTTTGATTATGGCTCTGAATTTTATATTAAAGAAGGAAATTAAAAATTAGTGTATTTTATTACTATCTTTTCCTCCTTCAGGTGTAGCATACATGGCAGATTCTAGACCTGTTTCTTGTGTTGCAGTGTTGTTATCCAGGCAGGTTATCAGGGAGTGAAGTTGAAAGGTGATGTTGAATGGTGGTGGTGAGCCCAGTGAGGGTGCATCCTTGCCGTGTGTGTGATGAGGGCCTGTGGGTTGCTGTGGGATTCGCAAACCCTGGCTCCTCTGTCTCCTGCTCCTGTCCTTACTCACACCTCTGGTAGTTGTCTGGTGTGAGCCACAGGGGCAAGTGGCATTGGCACATCTGCTGTCACACTAGGAACCTGAGTTAAAGTGGAGCTGAAAGCATGTCCTGTCCTTGGTGTTGTGCAGAGAGCCACTTGTGCTCCTGGCTCGATGGGGTGGATGGGGTGGGGTGGATCTGGAGCCAGGCCCTGCTTTGGCTCTCCTCCCCTCCAGGTTCCCCTGTCCTGTCTGATCTGCTTTCACACTGACATGAGTTCCCTTCCTGAAACACACACAAGGTGTTGTTTTCCTTTCATAACCTCGGTGGCTTAGCACTGCAGACTCTAGTCCCACAGCCTGACACTCCGTTCCCTGCAGTGTCCCTCCCTTGTGTCCTTGTCTTGTTCTCCCCTCGTTTCTTCCTGTTCTACTCAGGAATCAGAAACACTGCTCTCCTAACTGTACCTTCTGGGAATATGTGTTTCTTCTCTTTTCTTCCCTTTACCGATAGCTCATGGCTCAAATCACATCATACTGTTGGAACTGGAGCCTCTTCTGCTTTCTTTGCTGCCACGCTCTCTGGGCAACTGCTTTGGTCTACCTTCCCGTACTCCTTGAGCCCTGGGCACCTGCTGTATGGCCCACCCCAGTGCTGCTTGTGAGTAGGTGCTCCAGGTGGACTTGTAAGGCAGATGCGGCAATGCAGGAGAGTCTTGTCTTTAAGAGTAGTATCACATTTCTATTTGAAATGCAGCTTTGGACAAAAAAATAGTGACATGTATTTTTTCCTTCTAGAGGGTGAGATACTTCTGTATTAGCCTCGTCAATATTTTAAACTTCGTTTTCTTAATGTTTATATTCCTTAGACATCAGGAATATAGAAGTGTTCCTTTTGAAGCAAGATCCCCTGCAGTTTGGACCACTGCAGGCAGCTCCATAGGAGCACATGAGTGAAGCAGGGGGGCATCATTGTCTCTTTTGAGTCGTCCGTGCTCTTCTGCCGCGGTTTGGCTGAGGTTGCGCTTATTGCAGAAACATTGGACACATATTTGGGGAGGGAAGCCAGCTGCAGGTCATCTTCATGTGTGATCTGTGTTTGTGGTGTTAGTTTGTCACGGTTTACCCCATCCCTTTTCCTTTTTAATAGAAATGACTTGTTTAATTTTGTAATCCTCTTTTTTCCTGTACAGAAACATTGCTTCTCAGACTGTAGCCAGATTGAAAGATGTTGCCCGTCGGATTTCATCATGTCTGGACTTTGAGCAGCACAGTCGTGAAAGATCTGCTTCGTTGGATTTATTATTGCGTTTTCAACGTTTGCTTATTAGTAAACTTTATCCAGGAGAAAGTATTGGTCAGACCTCAGATATTTCTAGTAAGTTGCTTAAAATGTGAAAATGTCTTATGTGTACTTTGGGCTTGTTAATTTAGGCTTTTTGATGTGTCTCTCCTGTGTGCCCAGATGTGTAGTTGTTACACTCCTAAATGCACCAATGTAGGGGCTTCATTTTGCATCTCCTTTTTTGGGTTGGACCTTTCTATATTAGCCTTGTTAATATTTTTAATTTTGTTGTCTTAATATTTAAATTCTTTAGACATCAGTAATAGAATCCTGTATGTTCAGTTTAGTCTTACAGAAGATTTGTCAGATTTGTTCCATGTACTGTGGAACGGTCGAGACTGGCATGATGTAGGAAGTAAACGGTGACAGCCTATTCGTGTCACATGGGGGAGCCAGCTGGGTGGAGTGGGAAGAATTGTCGGAGGAAGCCTAGGCTTCAGTTACAGCTCTGCTTAATAGTTCAGACATTACACTAAGTCTGATGGGGCCAAAGATTTCTCACCTGCAGACTTGGGATACTCCTGAGGTAGCCTGTGAGGATCGGAATAGAATGGAGTGTAAACGCTCAGTGCTGTGCACTGCCGAGGGTATGGGGCCCTTCCTTGAGCGCTGAGGGCAGCGGCTAGCCCTCCATCATGAAGTTGTCTCTGTCAAGGATGGAAAGATCTGTTGCTTGTGTTAGTATTTTTGTAGCTGTTTTCTTTCCAAAGTAACGTAATTACTTCCTGAAGAGTTAGGCTCTTGTCAGTAATGGAAACTTTCAAGTTTGAGTAGGTGAGTTGATAGTTTGAAACAGAAGGTGACTGTCTCAAAGACAAAGTCATAAGGACTGAAAAGCTATTAAGAACCATGCAGGAGACTGGGTGCGGTGGCTAACGCCTATATTCCCAGCACTTTGGGAAAGCCGAGGCGGGCAGATCACAAGGTTAGGAGTTCAAGACTAGCCTGGCCAACATAGTGAAATCCTGTCTCTACTAAAAATTCAGAAAATTAGCAGAAAGTGCCTAACTTTGTTTATTGGGGCTAATTTACAAACTTCTAGGAAACAAACATTTGTATACTGGATATAAAGTTTTAAAAATTTAGAGCTGGGTGTGGTGGTATATACATGTAGTTCTAACTACTCAGGAGGTTGAGGCAGGAGGATCACTTGAGCCCAGGAATTTGAGTCCAATCTGGGCAACATAGTGAGAACCCCATCTCTTAAAAAAAAATTTGAATTAAATTATGACTTTAGTATTTATACACCCAAAATTTCTAGGTAATCTGTAGTGCAGGGTATAAAACTTGACATAGAAACACTGTCCCTCCAGTTACATGATATAGAAAGAGCCAAGGACTAAGGATTAACAGGCTCCTGTTTGAGAAAATTATTACAGGTATATAGATGTGTAGATGAGAGTAGAATCATGGAGCAGTTTGTTTGTTTACAGAGAAAATTTTTAATAGCGAAAATGAGAATTTCTCAATCCTTCTTCAAGGTCCGGAGCTGATGGGCGTTGGCTCCTTGCTGAAGAAGTACACAGCCCTTCTGTGCACACACATTGGAGATATACTGCCTGTGGCGGCCAGCATTGCCTCCACCAGCTGGCGGCACTTTGCAGAGGTGGCTTGCATTGTGGAAGGGGACTTTACCGGTACCTTTTGTTTCCTGCTTGTGGACGTGTGTATTTTAGGAGATAGATGAAAACTAAAGTGTCTTCTTTCCTGATCAGCCTGCCTGCATTTACTCTCTGAATTTTCTGGTCCTTCTGCCCTTTCACCTTTGTTTTTTTTGTTTTTTGTTTCTTTTTTTTTGAGTTACGGTTCTGTTAACCAGCTGGCATGGGACTCATATCACTTTAAATATAATTGGTAATTTAGATTTATACTTCCATTATTGACACTTCAATAGTGAGGTCAAAGGTAATGATCTAATTTTTTTATTTTGATAGCATAATAAAAATTAGGTACCTCATTAAGGATCTTAAAAATTCTGATATTACCTGGTATGTTTTAAAGTTAATTTTTTGAAATTAGAGCATTATTTTTGAGTGTTTTTTCTGATGATAAACATCAATAAGCAATTAGTTTTCTGAATAGAAGACTGTTTAGTTCATAGTTCTGTTATTGAAATACAGTGTTTTGGAAAATATTTTTGTAATTTAAAGGATTCTGTTTGATAGCAATACCTGTCTCTTTCAACATAAAATATAAAATAATCCTGTAGAAATATGCTAAAGGACAAACATTTCTTATTTTGTGACTTAGCAGAATTTAAACACAGAACAAGTTTACAAATAGCTGTTATAGGTTAAGTACTTATTTAAATCTTATTATTTCTTAAATGTAGGTGTTCTCCTTCCAGAACTAGTAGTTTCTGTAGTGCTTCTGCTCAGTAAAAATGCTGGTCTCATGCAAGAGGCTGGAGCTGTGCCTCTGCTGGGCGGCCTGTTGGAACATCTGGATCGGTTCAACCACCTGGCGCCAGGAAAGGAACGGGATGACCATGAAGAGTTAGCCTGGCCTGGCATAATGGGTATGGTGTCTTAAAGGACTTTTACTGAGGAAAGTTTTATTGTTCTTATCTAACCTATTCTTGCCTCTCAGTTTGAAAGAATACTTTACAAAGGAAGACCAATTATTTGCCATTTCCACTGATGGTAGTGTAAGTGAAAAATGAAGATAATCCAAATCAGAAGAAATTTGGCGTATGACTCAAATATATATATATATAATTTCCTTTTTGGAGACTATGTTTTGCTCTTTTGTCCAGGCTGAAGTGCAGTGTCATCTCAGCTCACTGAGCTCACTGCAACCTCCGCCTCCTGGGCTCAAGTGATTCTCCTGCCTCAGCCTGCCAAGTAGCTGGGACCGTAGGCGCATGCCACAACACCCAGCTAATTTTTGTATTTTTAGTAGAGATGGGGTTTCACCATGTTGGCCAGGATGGTTTTGAACTCCTGACCTCAAGTGATCCACCTGCCTCGACCTCCCGAAGTGCTGGCATTACAGACATGAGCCACTGTGCCAGGCTGTATTTGGGTTATATTTAAGGAAGATTTTTCCATTAGTAATCCTTGTTAAGTACCGAAATGAAGTTTTACAAAGTCCTGGTGCTTCCAGAAGCTGCTGCTGAGGTGGTTATCTGCGGTCCAGCTCAGGAGGCAGAGACTGATACCAGAAGACTCTCCAGAGTCCTCCGGTTGTTTGGTGTTAGTGGGATGCAGAATTCCTGGAGTCAACCTGAGCACTTCCTTGTAGGCATTGCCTGTAGTGCATCCCAGATTGGAATGAAACTTGTCTTAATGTTTTGAGCTTTGGGTTTTTGAATCTAAGTTACCATGCTTTCTATGGTTCTAGCTTCTTGGACCTAGAATCAGTCAAGATCCTGGTTAAACTTTGATCTATATGAAATCTCAAGCTGGGTGGACTTTTTCTTCTCGTGTTTTAGACCATTGTCTTTCTAACATGGGAGCTTAAAACAAGAGGTAGCAGTTGTCCTGAGGAAAACAGCTGGAGGACATTGAACATGGTTTTTTATTTTTAAAACAGTTACTACTTTCAGCACTGTTCCTCCCCTTTTGTTTAGGAGTGAGCTTACATAGTCGTGTTACTTTGTCTCTCTACTAACGTATCATATGGTTGAGGGGAATTAATTTGATCAGATCAGCAGCTTACTTACTGTAAAGCCTTTTTAAGTTGTGATATGTAACACATATACAAACGTACCCAGTACATATCTGTAATTGATCACAGAGAAAACCGTGTCACAGCCATTCAGGCCTTAGCCTGGATCGCAGAGGACCCTCCCAAACGCTGACTCATTTCTCTGAAAAACGTGTGGTTTTTAGGCTCTGTGGTTGTCACCATCTTACTTCTGATCATCTTATACTAAGTGCTTGTCCCTGCCCAACATAATTTTAATTTTTTCTGTTCTCGGACTTCATGTAAGTGAAATTAGACAGTGTATACCTTTTGGTTTCTGAGGTTCATCCCATTATTAGGTTCTTTGATTTTTATTCCATATATAGCATACTTTCGTTTGAATATACAACAACCTGTTCATTCTACTTGTTGATGGACATGTAAGTTGTTTTCAGACTTAGATTATAGTAAATATGTTACCTTTCTTTTTGAGTCAGGGGTCTTGCCCTGTCATTCAGGCTGGAGGGCAGTGGTGCGATCATGGCTCACTGCAGCCTTGATCTCCCAGCTCAAGCAGATCCTTTCACCCAGGTGGGACTACAGGTGTGTGCCACCATGCCTGGATACATTTCAATTTTTTTGTAGAGTCAAGGTCTCCCTCTTTTGCCCAGGCTGGTCTCAAAACTCCTAGGCTCAAGTGATCCTCCTACTTTGGCGCCCCAAAGTGCTGACATTAGAGGCATGAGCCAGCACTCCTGCCAATATGTGAACATTCTCACGTTTGTTTCTGTAATCATTCTTTCTGTCTGTTTCTTGGTGGGATTGTTGGTTTGTAGAGGATGCTTTAATACAGAATGCCTGTTTTCCATGGTGACTGTGCTGTCACTCATCTCCACTGCAAAGTGAGAATTCTCAGTGTTCCACTTCTGTGCCAAGACTTGGCACTGCTGGCACTTCTGTTTGAGCCATTCTGGTGGGTGTGCGCTGGTGTCTCATTGTGGTTTCGGTTGCATTTTCGAGGTTATTAGTGAGGGTTGGTACCGTTTCATGTGTGCATTCGTCAGTTGGATGTTCTTTTTTGTGAAGTGCCAGTTGTAGTTTTGTGCTGATTTTTCTATCTGGTTACCTTTTTTTCTTTTTAGTCATTCATATGAGTGTCATTGTATGTTTGGGATATGGACTTCTGGCTCTCTTTCTCATAGAGCTTTTTCTCTCACTCAGGCCTGTGTACTCACCTAAAAATGTTTTCTGATGAACAGAAGTTAGTGAAATCCAGTGTTTCTACTTTAATGGTTGTTCGTTTTGTTCCTCAAGAAATCTTTTTCTTACCCAGATTTTCTTATACTTTAAAGTTTTATTGCATTAACTTTCATGTTAAGAGCTATAGTACACTTGGACTTGATTTTTGTGCATGTTGTGAGATAGGGGTTATGTGTCATTTTTTTCCCATAGGCATTTTGTCCCTAGTGTCTTTGTGCCAGCCCCTTTGGGTGAAAAGGCTGTCCATGGTCACTCTTCTGGAGTGCCACTTTGTCTGAACCAAGTGATTGTCTGTGTTTGTGTCTGTTCTGATCGTGCAGCTTTTCCATCAGCGACTTACTGCACTTGCTGGCACCTACAGTGTGCTGTGGAGTAGAAATGGTAACAGTGTGCTTCCTGACCTTTTTCTTAGTAGCAGAGAAAAAGCTTTCCAGATTTCACACACGAAGTATGATGTTTGTTTTAGGAGTCTCTTTGTGAGTACTTTTGAATCTTAAGGGTGTTTTCTTCCGTTTCTGCTCTGTGATGCAGTTTTAACTATGATTGGCTGTTTAACTTCGTCAAATGCTTTTTCTGCATTACTTGATCATATAATTTTTATGTTTTTCTGTTAATGTTAATGTGTGAATCACTGACTTTTCAAATGTTGACACAGTCTTCCATTTCTGGAATTAAACTGCTTTGATCATAATATTGGTTATGTGGATAGATATTTCTGGTCTTGGTTTGCTATTTTTTAAAGACAGTTTTGCATTTGTATTTGTAATTTTTCTGGATTTTGCATGCCGTTTTCCTTGTGATTTTTTTCAGTGACCTACAATTTTCTTTTCTTGTAATGCCCTGTAAGTTATTGGTATTGATGACCACCACCCCTTTACTAACAGGGCAGCTGTAAATCAGGAAGAGGGTAATGCCCATGCACCCCTGCTAGTTTCCATCTCTCCACCGGAGAATGTTAGCGAGCTGGGGGAGATACTAGCTGATGGATCCAATGGCAGGAAAACGTAATAGACATTCAGGTTTTTGTAACCAAGGTTGTGCTAGTCTCGTACAGTGAGTAGGAGAATGTTCCTTCCTATTCTTTTCTTGGAAGGGTGTGTATAAGATTGGTAAAATTTGCCATGTAAGCTCTCCACAGGCCCCACCCAGGCGGCTGCCTGTGACCTGCCTGGATGTGGGGAACGGAAAGCCAGAGGGGGCAAGATGAGTTCAATTCGCCATGGGGCTGTTGGTTAAAACCCAGGAGAAGCCACCAAAAGAACTGGTCAATGAACCGTCATTGAAGATAAGAAAGGAAATGAGAGTTGTTGACAGGCAAATAAGGGATATCCAAAGAGAAGAAGAAAAAATGAAATGATCTGTGAAAGATGCAGCCAAGAAGGGCCAGAACGATGTCTGTGCAGTTCTGGCCAAGGAGATGATCAGGTCAAGGAAGGCTGTGAGCAAGCTGTATGCATCCAAAGCGCCTGTGAACTCAGTGCTCATGGGGATGAGGAACCAGCTCGCGGTCTTGCGAGTGGCTGGTTCCCTGCAGTAGAGCACAGAAGCGATGAGGGCCGTGCAAAGTCTTGCGAAGATTCCAGAAATTCAGGCCACCATGAGGGAGCTGTCCAAAGAAATGTTGAAGGCTGGGATCATAGAGGAGATGTTAGAGGACACTTTGAAAAGCATGGACGATCAGGAAGAAATGGAGGAAGAAGCAGAAATGGAAATTGACAAAATTCTATTTGAAATTACAGCACCCAGTAAAGTGACTGATGCCCTTCCAGAGCCAGAACCTTCGGCAGCGATGGCCGCCTTAGAGGACGAGGAGAAGGAAGAAGTTCTGGAGGCCATGCAGTCCCGGCTGGCCACACTCCACAGCTAGGGGTGGCCTACCGGCTGGGTGTGCACACACTCCTCTGAAGAGCTGCCATTTTATGTATTTCTTGCATGACACCTCTGCTGTGAGGACTACCATTTTGGAGGAGGTTCTGTTTGTCTCTTTTCACTCTCTGCCCAGGTTTTGGGATCACAAAGGGGTGGTTCTTATAAAGGTTTTATAAATAAATACATCTTTTTTAGGAGTATAGACAGAAATATCTTATTGTGGGGAGGGGAAAGAAATCCATCTTCTCATAAAGCACTTCTGAAAATACAGGTGATTGCCTGAATGTTGAAGACTCTACTTTTGTCTATAAAACGCTATATAAATGAATTTTAATAAATTTTGCTTATCACTTGGCCCCCCCCACAAAAAAAATTGCCATGTAAGTGTACTGTTTAGTGGCATTAAGTACATTTATGTTGTTTCACAGCCATCACCAGCGCCCATCTCTAGAACTTTTCATTTCTTCCAACTGAAACTCTGTACCCACTAAACACCAATTTCCCCAGCACCTGGCTGATCCGTTCTACTTTGTCTCTGTGGATTTGACTAATTCAGGTACCTCGTATACATGGCACCATACAGGATTAATCCTTTTTGGATGGGCTTATTTCCCTTAGCATGTCTTCAGGTTTCATCTGTGTTGTAGAAGGTGTCTGAATTTCCTTACATTTTTTTTCCTTTTTTTTTTTTTTTTAATTATATTTTAACTTCTGGGGTAAATGTGCAGATCATACAGGCTTGTTACATAGGTATACATGTGCCATGGTGATTTGCTGCATCCATCAGCCTGTCATCTACATGAGGTGTTTCTCCTAATGCTATCCCTCCCCAGTCCCCCCCCCGCCTGCTACTCCGGGCGGGGGGGGCCCCCCCCCCCGGGGGGTGGGTGGGGGGGGGGGTGGGGGGGCCCCCCCGGGGGGCCGGGAGGTGGGGGAGGGATAGCATGGGGATAAATGGCAGATGTAGGTGATTGGGGGATGGAGGCAGCAAATCACATTGCCATGCAGGTACCTAAGCAACAATCCTGCATGTTCTGCACATGTGCCCCAGAACCTAAAGTACAATTACATACATATAACAATAAATAATATATAACATTATATATTACATATATATTACATTTTTTAAATTTAATTTAATTATAATATAATTTAATTATATGTTACATATATATTACATATATTTAATTTAATTTAATTATATATTACATACATATAACAATAAATAATATATAAAACAAAATTCAAATGTCTTAGTCAATCAAAGACTTCAAAATCTGGTACCAATAAACCACTAAGCCTCAACCTCACACACCCTGTCTACCTGTCAAAAAAATCATATCTGGAGTCTGCCCAACTTTGTCTTTGGTCCTGTAATTCACTGTAGAAAAATGTCCACCCCTTATCCCAACCCTCACTCCATTCATCTTTAACTTCAACCCATCCTTTGTTGCCCAGCTTAATATTCCTTCTCCGTAAGTTTCTCTGCCCATAATAGCACCTCCCTCCACAATAAACTTCATCTACGGTCCCACGGCACTTTAAAACAGCACCTCATCTGTTCTTCATAGTGCATTCATTCAACATGCTTTTGTGATGAAAGACACATCTGTTTTTGTGACAGATGTTTCATTTTGTGTTGCAGATGCTGGGGTCAATGGAAGTCCCTGCCCACAGTCCAGCAGCGGAGTTAGGCATAAAATAAATTACCGTCATACTGTGAAATATATATTCAGTCTTTGATCCCGTTTCCTAGCATGCAACTCCTAAAATCCTTAGAAACACCAAAGTGGTATCTTTTGTATGCTAATTAGTTGACTGGTGGCTGGCAGGCCCTAGGTAGCTTCTAGGTGGAGCTGGTCACCAGAAAAAACAAGGCAGGATTAGAGGATCAGGCTTTCAGCCCAGAAAGAGGGGAGGGAAGAGAGGCTGAAGGTTAAGTTGATCATCAATAGCCAATGATTTAACCAGTCATGCTTACATAATGATGCTTCCATAAACACCCAAAAGGACCAGCTTCAGAGAGCTGAACATGTGGAGGCAGACAGGATGGTGAACAAGAGCTCATCCATATGCTGGGGAGGATAGCACACCCCAACCCTGCAGCAACAGAAGCTCCTACACTTAAGATCCTTCTAACCTCACCCTATGTAGCTCTTCCTCTGGCTATTGGTACACTTTGTAGTATCCTTTATAATAAATGGGTAAACATGTTTCCCCAAGTTCTGTGAGCCACACTAGCAAATTAATCGAACCCAAAGAGGGGGTTCATAGGAATCCAAACTTAAAGCCAGTCAGTCAGACATTCCAGAGGCCTAAACTGGTATGTCAGGTGGGAAGGGGGCACTCTTGGGGGCTGAGCCTCCAACCTGTGGAATCTAATGCTATCTCTAGTTAAACAGTAAACTAGAGGACACTCGGCTGTCATCCACTGCAGAACTGATTGCTTGCTTGGTGATGGGGAGAATTTCTCCCCACCCCATTTGGTCACAGAAGTAGTCTATGTTGATTGTTGTTGAGTAAGAGACTAGAAAAAGCACTTTGAGTTTGTTTTTTTCCATGATCAGAATTATCCAAATAATTTCTGAATTAGCATTGTGATAAGCATCATACGCAAAACAGATAAAAATACAAATGGGTTTACTTCTACTGTCTTGAGATCTAGATTAAAGGCAAGTCTGTTTCAACATGGAATCTCCAGAGCACACTTCATAAATTGTTCGTTAGAGTCTATCAAAATTATCTTTTTTATTAAAAGTTAACTCATTTGAGAGTAGAGACCTTGTCTCCGTCAGCAGAGATGTAGTAAAAAGAGTAAGACACAACTGCTTGCAGCTATCACTTGTTGACTTACCAGCCATATAACTTAAGCTGACTTCTCTGATTTCAGATTCTTCATGTGAATAAGAGAATAAGCCTTTAGAAAATGTTAAAAGCACTATACATGGAATATTATCTATATCTAGCCCATTACAATTAACACAGGCTGTAAATATAGCGAGGTTTTGGTAGATGTTTGTTGAATGAATGTTAAGTCCCTGGCCAAGGCCAGGAGTGAGCTATGACCTTGATTCACGAGCAAGGACCAACGTCAGCCCTGAAACATCTACTCAACCCTTTATAATTAAAACATGGAATAATCTCTCTAGATAAGAAGCATGGACACTTCTTGGCAATGCTGAGATGAGAAAGATCTGTTCTCATAAAAGGCCCTGTATGCTGAAGCTACCAGAAGACAGTGTTTTCGCAAAGACACATTTCTCAATCGCTTCATGACTTCACATCTCAATCCCAGAACCAAAAGGGAGGGCCAGTAGAAGAGGTCATCCCATAAATGCAGTGACGCTGGTGTGATTCTAACACCGTCTCTCCACTCCCATTATTTTTCCCTTCTAGACTCCAGATGGTCTTTTTTGTTGTTGTTACAAGCAGACCAAGACAAGAATAAGAGCAACAAAACACATGTTGTAGGAAAGGTATTTCCCTGAAGCCCTGGCTTGGTCTCCAAACCACCACTATGAGATGCCGCAGCTGGTATCTTCTCTTCCAAGTTGCTGTCCCGTCACATACGTACACATGAGCACTTCAGCTACAGCTGCTCTGTGTAGAGAGGAAGATAGCTCTATGCAAGATGTAAACACAAAGCCAGGCAGCACTATTCTATTCTCAGTCCTCTTCCTCTTCTCCAGCCATTTTTGTTTCCTAGTGGAGTCATCTCAATCTTCAACAAGTCACTGTTTCTTTTCTTTTTTTTAAGAGACAGGGTCTGGCTCTGTCACCCAGGCTGGAATACAGTAGCATGATCATAGCTCAATGCAGCCTCTACTTCCTGGCTCAAGTGAGCCTCTGGCCTCAGCCTCCCTAGTAGCTGAGACTACATGTATGTGCCACTATGCCTCGCTAACTTTTCAATTTTTTGTAGAGACATAGTCTCACTATGTTGCCCAGGTTGGTTTCAAATCCCTAGTTTCAAAGAATCCTCCCACCACTCGGCATTTCTTCTTCTTCTTTTTTTTAACTTCTTTCAGCTCATGCTGGAAAAGCATGCCACTCATATTATGGATGAAATCTAACTTGAAGATAACTGGCCTGATTATGCTCTCCAGTAATCTCTATTTTTCATGTAACAGTTTACAGACATTTATTATGTTCCAGGCAGAAGGTTAACAATAATATGCAATCATTTATTATGGACCAGGCACTACGTGATTTTCACGAAGCACCCAATAAAATCACTGCCACCACCCTGTTAGGTAGACAGAAGCGCATCTGTGGGTTGGACGGTCACCAAGCGCTCTGGCAGCAGACTGGTCAATGCCTATTTGCTGTCACCTGTACCTACAGTGTTTCTGCTGTGAGGATGAGGAAGCCTGTATGGCCCTTGAGTCTAAATAGCACATGTGCTGGAAATCCCCAAGATGGTCCTGTTCAGAGCGATCCGGGGTCTCAGAGAGCTTTTAATAGCCAGAAATTAACCCCACCAAGAACAGCTTTCTGGCATGCGCCAAGTTGTTAGCAGACAACTTTTTAACAATGACAGGGAAGTTAAAACTGTAGAGAAAGAGACTGAAAGCAAAGGAAATCCTGCAGACACTGATTTCATCAGCCAAAACAGTCCTCTAAAGAAAACAGGGGCAATTAAGGGTTGTCTCAAGAAGAAAATCTTGTTTGGTTTTTTGGGGACAGGGAAGAACCAACCACTCTTGGCTTTTCAGTTAGTAGACGTAGCTATGTCCTTTTCTTTCCTGGAAGGGCTCAGGCAGTGTGGGGCATTTCCTGTGTCTGAATCACCTTCAAGAGAGAATATGCATAGAAATGGGAGAATATCCAAGAGAAAGAAAGTGACATTTAACTCTGACAATTTCTTACTTCTCAGCATACCAAGTTATAGGTCTAGGAGAAAAAAAGGGCCAGAGGCTACTGAGGAAAAATCAAAATGAAGAATCCAAGACTTCGGTTCCACCAGAATTTAGTTCCATTCCCCAGAAGAGGACAGCAGCCCCGCTTTTCAGCTAGAAGACAGACCTAAGGCACTTGGAAAAAATTCATCTGGTCAGAGACACCAAAATGTTTCAGGTTTAAAAAAAAAAAAAAAAGGAAAAGAAAGAAAAGGGAAAGGGAGGAAGGGAGGAACAAAGGGAGGAAAGAAGGAAAGAAGGGAGGAATGAAGTGAGGGAGGGATGGGGAGGGAGGGGGGAAGGAGGGGGAAAGAGGGGAGGGGAGGGACCCTCCAAATTCAAGGGCTGATGTTTTTGAGAAACGAACAAAGCGCTTTAATGCTTCATTTACAATGAAGCTGTCAGGATTTTAGAGGCTTAGAAGTTCTTTCCTATTTTTTATTTTCTTGCCACAAAAAAAAATAACTTCAGGCCCCTCTGCTTACACAACCCTGGTAAGTCTCTAAATTATATGCAGTGTCAATTTTAAACATTCTGTAACAAAATGCAAAGGATGATTACTGAATACCCCTGTCAGTGCCTTTGTCTATTTTTAAAAAGAAAAGCATCATATTTACTTAAACTATGTATTATAGGCAAATGAATATTTAGAAGTTTCTTTTTAAATATTTATACACTACAATTTTCATGTTAACCAATAATTCCTAAAAGTTAACAAATTGAGAGGGTTTAAGTTCTTTTCTGCTAACTTGACAACCAAGAGTGCCCTGCTGTTGTTTGCACTCTGTGACCAAGGAGAAAAACAAGTCCTCCCCTCCTGAAAAGTGACTCCTTGGTAACACGGCAACACACATCGGCCTTCCATTTCAAGAAATCAGTTTTTACTGAGAAGGAAGAATTAACAACCCAGATTTTCTTAATAGGGTTCACAGACTAGGTGAGAATTGGAGCAAGTGTCTAATGCAAACACTTACTGGAAACTTGTTTCTCCGACTTACAGAGAATGTGGAGTTCTAAGAAGTTACTTTACATTAAAAGGTCATTAGTTCAGATTAAAATTTGAGGACTAGTGGTAGTACCTCAAAAGTGGTAGTCTTTTTTGATTTAGCTAAGAGCCCTCAAATTTAGCCCCCAAATGAAACTCCTGACTTGACTGAGACACTCACCCCAATACAATACCTTTCATGTCACCTTGAACAAACTGAATTCACCAATGAAAAGGGTCACTGGCACAACTCCAATAAACAGGACAAAGAGTTCATTCATCACTACCTGTACATTTCATAAGGAGGTATACGGGCTTTGGGAAAAGGTGCTGAAATTTGTTTTCTGCATGAGAGAAATTAAACAGTTGCTAAACAGACCAAATTAAAGTTACATGCCATTAGAGAAATGAGAAATAAAGGAGTATTTACTAAAAAGACAAGAATATCCTAGTTTCACAAATATGCACGCCCCTTTCCACTTTAAAAGTTCTTAGATGTTGTTGCTACAAAACATTGTGGAAAAGGAAATCCAAATGTATAACCAACCCAAACTTAGTGTTTGCGGTACAAACAAAGGCGAAAAACTGAAGATGAATGCTGCCTGAGACATAGTACACAATTAATTAACCAAATCCAATTCCAATGGTTTTAACTCAATTGTAATTTAATCTTGGCTGTATCCACTTATAGTCAGATTAAAGTCTTATTAACTGTATCCAGTACTAAAAACAAACCTGGGCTGAGCTGGGGAAAGACTCCATTTAAAGGAATTTTTTTTAAAAATGGTGTTTTCTAATAATCCCTCACCCTACATAGCTCTGACAAAGTGCTGACAAATAAGAGAGGGTCTGATTATTAACTTCAACATGAGAAATCAGAAGTAGAACGGCTTACTCACAGGCCGGTACTTAGACTGAGCCAATCCTGTAGCTATGCTTCTTAAGTGGATACAGAAGTAACTTGAATTTAACAGAGTGAAATAAAATAGTCTGAATGATACTCTAAGACCCCCTCGCAAAGAAACAGGCTGGTATCCTGTTTGATATTCCACCTATTACCCACACTAAGTCCTAAGGAGGGAAGGGCAAGGGTGTTTTTGATGTATTTGAGGTTGAACTCCTTGGACTGGGTACATGCTTAAACTCCCAGTGTAACTGGATAGGAAGGGGGCTGGGAATTAATATTTTTATGTGCCTACAAGACTCCTAACAGATCATCTTTCTTGGTGTGGATATTATTTTCCAGCTTAAGTAACTAATTTTCAGAGGCATTAAAGTGTAGTAGATGGTAAAGCTAGTATTTGAACCCAAGTTACATTACATTGTCTTTGATATCGTCACCATGCCACTCTGCTGCCCTATGTGCTAAAGTCCTTTGAAGCCATAGAGGCCTGGGATATAATTAACAGAGATAAATCCATGTCATTTAGAGGGAAATGTAAGTAGGGGGCCCAGGAGCAGTAACACAAGACACACGTGAAGAACGGTCTTTTCATTGGTTATATTACAGCTTTCCATTAACTGTAAGTTTAGAAAAAAGTTTTAATTTCTTCGCTACGTGATTTTCATAAATGCATATATATTTATTCATATGAGTAAATGTGAGTGATAAATCTATGTGCTTCTTAAAACCAAGATGCAAGAATAAAAATAAAATGTCAGACCTAATCTTTCCTAAAAGAGAAATTAAAGTTTATCAGGGACATGAGGGGATCTAAGTGAGAGAAGAGACTGTAAATACGACTGTACTATACATAAATCGTGCCTAGCACCGGTCTTGAATGGAGTAGACACTCAACAAAACTTTCGTTGTGTTTCACTTTCTAGTCCAACATCTTCATGCCACAGATAAAGAAGCAAAGGCCCAGACAAGTCAAGAGCGTTGCTGGAGGTCACAATGCTAGTCCAGGACAAAGCAAAGACTGGGACGCAAGTCCTCCAGCTCCTAAACCAGGGTTGTTTGCCGAACACTCAAAGTCAGTCTTCAGTGGGCCCTCTCTTCCCCAGTCCTATCTTATGAGCACACGCTTCTTCATACAGCACTACCTCCAGTGTGGTCTGTCAAGATTTCATCAGAATAATGCAGCACACGATCATTCAAAAGGATTAAAAAAAAAAAAAAGGCCAGAGTTGGCCCAGTGATTGGTTTATTTCACTGAATTTTAATCATCACCCTATACCTCTGCCATTAAATTATTTGTCTACTCTTAAGATAGATTCACAGCCTTTTAAAGCAGATGATGTTTTAACATGAAACAGCACAAAGCACACTACTGCTTGCAGACTTGGGTAACTGAAGGCGGAGCATGCATTTGCTACTTTTGACTGGTCAGAGGAACGCCAGATAGAGTGAACAGTGCTGGAGCTCTGCCTGAGGCAAGAACTCCTGGAGAGGAGGAAGGATTCAGGAACTATCTCTTAGCTCCAAGTCTTGGCTCTATACCTCTGGCTGGAATTTTTAGTTTGGGCAAGTTTCATAACCCTAAGAGGTCCTTCTCCTTTGGCTGGAAAATGGGTATAATTCACCAACTTCACAAAGTTGCAATGGGAAAGAAAAATGACATAAAGGCAAACGAAAGGTTTGAGTGTACACACCCTCCAATGCACAAGCTATCCTAAGGTCCTCTCATGGTGCTGGGACAAGATATTTTCTGCTTTCCAAATGTATCCTCCCAAGAAAAGAATTCCTTCTTCCAGCTCAAGGAAGGACTCAAGAAGAGGGGGAAACATTTTTGCATCACTATCGTCATAATCATGTGCTATGATCGCATGCTTACAACGTACCTGACGTTTCAAGAGCGTTACATATCTCCTTTATTCCCCTGACCCTCTCAAGTTGTTCTGTCTCTATAAAAAATTAAAAATTAGCCAAGCATGGGGGTGCTAGCCCGTAGTCCCAGCTACTCAGGAGGCTGAGGTGGGAAGATCACTTGAGCCCAGGAGGCCAAGGCTATAATGAGCCCTGATCACGCCACTGCACTCCAGCCTGGGCAACAGAACAAGACTCTGTCTTAAAAAAAAAAAAAGTTTGCATACTAGCCGTGATTTGAACCCCTCAAAAAAGATGCTTCCAAAGCCTTTTTGGGGAGCGGGGAACGAGGTTCCGTTCTGTTGCCCAGGCTGGAGTATAGTGGTGTGATCATGGCTCACTGCACTGCAGCTTCAATCTCCTAGGCTCCAGCGATCCTTCCATCTCAGCCTCCTCAGGAGCTGGGACCACAGGCATGCGCCACCAAGCCCAACTAATGACTTTTTGTAGAGACGGAGTTTCACCATGTTACCCAGACTGGTCTCAAAATCCTGGGCTCAAGTGATCCCCCATTTTGCCCTCCCAAAGTGCTGGAATTACAGGCATGAGCCACCATACCCAGTCTGAATTCTTTAACATACCAAAAACAGCCTCCATATACACGTAAAGAAATAAGAACAGGAAGGTTTCCGCATTGCTTTCTGGGAAAAACTACTTCCTCCTTTAGGATAAAAAGGAAAAGAAATATTAAAGTGGAAAGAGATCAACTAATTCATTTTGGGCTTTTCTCTCATCTATTCAAGGATGGAAATTATTAACCAAACTGTTCTTGATTCCAGTAGGGGGCTTTTGATTCATGAAAAGTTCCAGGCTGAGCACAGTGGCTCACACCTGTAATCCCAGCTTTGAGAATCTGAGGTAGAAGGACTGCTAGAGCCCAAGAGTTTGAGACCAGCTTGGGCAACATAGGGAGACTCCATCTATACAAAAAATAAGCAAAATTAGCCAGGCATGGTGGCACACACCTACTATCCCAGCTACCTGGGGGCTGAAGTGGAAGGATTGCTTGAGCCTGAGAGGTCAAGGCTGCAGGCCATGATCGCATCACCGCACGCACTCCAGCCTGGGAAACAGAGTGAGACCTTGTCTAAAAAATAAAAGTTGTTGTTGCAGTGAAAGCAAACTTATGGGCAAGCTAAAAGAATGATCCTGTGCCAATGCCATCACTTAAAAGGGATGAGAGATAAAGAGAAAATCTCAGGCTGTGCATTTCCCTTTGCAAAGCTGGCAATGTCAGTCCTAAATGATTGAGAGGATGACTCCCACACTTGGTAAATGGAAACCCAGTCATGTATATAAAATGCTGTTTCTTTACCTAGCCCTACTTATCTAGCCAAACTAAGGCATCACTAACAAAAAGCAGAAACTATTAGCTTGGGGTATACTTCTCAGATGCAAGCCAATAAAACAAACGAACTGGCTACTACTCATTAAAGCCTCTGCTGTCACTAATACTCATCCTGTTAATGGTGAATATTGGCATCAGGTAAACACATACGGTTGGCTTGCATCCATTTAAGATGCCTTTTCATGGGGAACTTCAACTAGAATAAGAGCTACTTGTGCCTATGGATAGGTACATTACTTGTACTGTTGACAAAAGCTGGTATTCTTCAATCACCAAGACACTAAAAACTATATGAAAGGAGAATCACGTGGAGCCCTCACTGTGCAACCAATAAATCACAGTATAGAAACCTTGTTGTCTCCCAAACCATTTCCAACACATGGTGCCCTGGCTGCTTCCTAACATAAAGGCTGAAAAGACAGAACCTCACTTCCCCTCAAACTCTCTGTAGCTAGGAATAAGCATCAAACCCAATTTTGATTAATGAAATAAAAGTAGACTGCTAGGAGCATGAGATAAGTTTTTGTTGCCTTAAAAAAAAAAGGACAGGAATGAAAGGAGGGCTCACTGTGTTGTCCCCACTCCTTATTCCTTACCATGAAAGCAAACAGGATGCTTGGAGCCACTGCAGCCATTTTGTAACCATGAGGTGACAAGAACATGGCGGGGTTGGGAAGCCCATACACTAAGGATGTGGAACAGAAAGACAGGATTTTGAGACTTTCACTATACTGGATATTGCCTATCTCTGGATTTCTAAGGAATGCCCTTATGTTTTAAGCCACTGTTAGGTGAATTTTCTCTCTTACTTGCAGTCAAAATCATTCTTTACAGACTCAAATATGGCCAGGTGTGGTGGCTCATGCCTGTAATCCCAGCACTTTGGGAAGCCAAGGCAGGCAGATTACTTGAGGTCAGGAGTTCGAGAGCAGCCTGGCCAACATGATGAAATCCCATCTTTACTAAAAATACAAAAATTAGCCAGGCGTGGTAGCATGTGCCTATAGCCCCAGCTGCTCAGTAGGCTGAGACAAGAGAATCGTTCGAACAAATATCATTCTTTATTCCTTGATTACCATCACAGTGGATACCTGG
Source organism: Cacajao melanocephalus (assembly GCA_963573385.1). Taxonomy (NCBI): domain Eukaryota; kingdom Metazoa; phylum Chordata; class Mammalia; order Primates; family Pitheciidae; genus Cacajao; species Cacajao melanocephalus. Next base: position 73,865 of record CAUYLG010028324.1, on the reverse strand, counting down.
ACTGTATATTTTTTTATTATTATTACTTTTTTTTTTTTGGAACTGAGTCTAGCCCAAATGGTTTTCTTGGGACCTTCCATGTTAACACAGGTAATCCAAGTCCCCAGCCTAAGCAAATTGACCTAAAGGAGGAAATCCGACCCAAACTCAACCACAAAGTTCCCTACTTAGAATTTTTTTTTTTTTTCCTGGAGACAGGGTCTTGCTCTGTTGCCCAGGCTGGAGTGCAGTGACGCAATCACAGCTCAATGAAGCCTCAACCTCCTGGGCTCAAGCAATCCTCCCACCTCAGCCTCCCAAGTAGCTGAAACTATAGGTGTGAGCCACTATACCCAGCCACTTGTTTAAATATCCAAACAGAGATCATTCTCTTTCCAATGATTATAACCATAAAATTATACATTTTAAGAGCTATGGGAAGCCATGTTTTCAATCACACAGAAAATGACAGTGAGACACAAAAAGTAGCAAGAAGCAAGTATGCACTTCTATTTCTGACAGGCAAAATGCCCAGAAGGAACTTATCAATTAAAACAGAAAAAGCTGGATGAAATATTAGAAAACATTTTGAAATCATGTACTGAAGTAGTTAGCTAGAAGGGAATCCAGAAAAGGTAGTAATAAAGCAGAAACAAGACCCCTGGAAGGTAAGTCATTTCTAAAGCCAGAACTCTGAGAATATCTAGAGAACCTAGTAACCTTAACCTTCCATCATGATAACAGTGCTGGGTAGAGGGGATAAAGCTTTGCACCTAACTCAAGATTGAAAGTTTTCTAAGAGACCATTGCATAAAGTTCAGGACACCCCCTCCCCAAAACAAGAAGCTACAGCTTCAATGCAATGGTGAACAACCAACCAACCAACCCTAAAAATAGGAAGGTAAGGTAACTGGTTTGTGAATTACTGGGAGAGTTTTCTCTCCTACACTTAGCGCCAAAGTCAAGATAAACAAGTTACCCTCATACTCTGTCACCCTAAATGACACATATAGGAAATCCCCAAAACTTAAGCAGAAAATACCCAAGACAAAATTTTTAAATTTTCAGGCAGAGAATTTGATTTAAGTAGTCTTGAGTTGGCAGCATCTCTGGCAACTGGCAAAAGGAAAGAATTTTCTGAGGAGAAACATAACTTTAACCCAGGCCTCAAACAATTCCCACAGATGAAATGCCAAAAAAACACAAGCTGATAGTCAAAATCACAAAACACACAAGGAAATAAAATACCATTTTTAGAAACAGCCAATGCAGAAAATAGAATAAGATCTGTAGAGATGGCACCTACTGTAATTTTTAGAGACAGAATATATTTAACGTATGCTTTTTTGGTAACAGGAAGTAAAATAGAAGCTTGAAAATATGGAGGAATGAGAATGACCAAACCTGTTTAGAAGTCCCAAATAGAATGTTTAGAAATGGAAAAATAGAATTAAAATTAAATTCTCAAAGAATAAAGAGCAGATTATAATAGAACAGAAATAGTAAACAAGGATAGATGAGAAGAAATTATCTAGAGTCCAACCTATGGAGCAAAGACGGAAAAGATGAAGAGGTTAAAAAGTTGCCTAAAGTTCCCAATGACAATGGATAGACTGGGAAAAGGCAGTATTTAAAGAGTCAACAGCTCAGAATTCTCCATAATTGCTAACAAAAAACAACCTCAAATCTAGAAACCTAACAAATACCAGGCAGGATAAATTAAAAGAAACCAACACCTATATTCATTTCATGCTAGTGAAACTACAGAAAATCAAAGGCAGAATCACCCTAAAGTCAACCAGAGGGAGGAAAAAATATGGAGCAAAGGTTCTGCCAGTTGCTATTAACAACAATGAAAGCCAAAAAAAAAAAAAAATGATGCTAACAGAAAGTACCCATCAATCTACAATTCTAAAGCAAGCAAAACTGTCACCTGAAAATAAAAGCAAAATTTTCAGAGAATTAAAGTGAATATTTTCAAACAAAATAGAATTTACCACTAACAGACTCTCCAAATTCTAAAGAATGTGCTTGAGGCAGAAAGAAAATTATCCAAGATGGGTCTGGTAAATACTAGCACGTAAGTCAATCTTTTAAATGAAAGTATAAAACAAAATCATATCTAATATGCAAGTTTCAATAGAAAACAAAGCACTAACATCATGAACAAGAGCACAGACTGAGAGAGGATGACAGGAGTTTAAATATTTGATAATGTCCTAGTATTGTAGGAGAGAAAAATGATAGTTATTAACTTTAGGCTTAATTAAATATGCACATTAAAATGCCTGAGGTAACTGCTATTCAAAAGAAAAACATATAAAGAAAGTATAACCTCCAAATCAGTAGAGGGGAAATAACAGAATGGAGAACAACAATGAAAAAAACCTTCAATGAAACACAGCCAAGTGTGGCAGCTCACACCTGTAATACCAGAAATTTGGGAGGCCAAGGCAGGTGGATCGCTTGAGCCCAGGAGTTTAAGACCAGACTGGGCAATGTGTTGAAATCCTGTCTCTACTAAAAATACAAAAATTAGCTAGTGGCATGCCTGTAATCCCAGCTACTCACGGGAAGAATCACTTGAACCCAGGAGGTGGAGGTTACAGTGAGCTGAGATCATGCCACTGCACTCCAGTCTGTGTAACAGAGTAAGACTCTGTCTAAAAAAAAAAAAAAAAAAAAAAAAAAAACACCTTCAATGAAACTTGAAGGTAAAGGAAAAAAAAATTTTTTGAATCCCACAAATTAAAAATCATTTATCCAATACATTACAACAAATGTAAATAGACTAAACATTCCAGTTAATAGATAATAAAGATAGTCAGAGAGAGTAATTCTCTAGTTATGTACAGTTTATGAGCGACATCTCTAAAATACAATGACAGAGAATTTAAAAGTAAATAAAATTTATACCAAACAAATACTAACTAAAACAATTCTGAAGTGGGTATATTAATATCAGACAAAACAGACTACAAGACGTAAAACATTAGAGAGAAAAGTATTTCCTACATAATAATAAACATTTTGTTCACCAGATTATAAGTCTAAGCATTTACTAATAGAACCTCATTATACATAAAGAAAAAACTGGGAGTGAGGTTAAGAAAAACCCTTTTTAAAAAACTTAAAAACTACAAAGGAAAAAGTAATTTTCCTTACCCATTTTTTCCTTGCATCTTAGTCTGCTTTCCATTGCTTATAACGGAATACCTAAAACTGGGTAATTTGTAAGGAAAAGAAATTTATTTATTTATTTATTTTGAGATGAAGTCTCGCTCTGTCACCAGTCTGGAGGGCAGCAGTGAGATCTCGGCTCACTGCAAACTCTGCCTCCCAGGTTCAAGCGATTTTCTTGCCTCAGCCTCCTGAGTAGCTGGGACTTCAGGCACACGCCACCACACCCAGCTAATTTTTTTTTTTTTTTTTTGTATTATGAGTAGAGACGAGGTGTCACTATTTTGGCCAGGACGGTCTCTACCTCTGGACCTTGTGATCCACCTGCCTCAGCCTCCCAAAGTGCTGGGATTACAGGTGTGAGCCACCATACCCAGCTAAAAAATTTATTTCTTATGGTTATAGAGGGTAAGAAGACCCAAGTCCAGAAGCCGCATGGTACCAGTCTTCTTGCTGGTGAGGACTTTCTAAAGAGTCTCTAGGCAGCACAGGGTATCCATGGCAATGGGACTGACCAGCTAATGTAGTAATTGGGCCCCTCTTCCTCTTCTTACAAAGCCATCAATTCTCTTTCTATGATAACTCATTAATCCATTAACCCATTCAATCCATCAACCCATGAACGAATCACCTGTTAAAGGCCCCACCTCTCAACACTGCCATACTGGAGACCAAGTTCTAACCTCAGTTTTGGGAGGAGACATTCAAGCCATAGCACCACATACAGTTCTATGAGTTTTAACACATACATAAATTTATGCTGCCACCACCATAATCAGGAACAGTTCCATAAGCCCAAATAATCAGTAGAAAATTTTAATAAATGTCTTTCAACACTGGATAGATCAACGTGACCAAAAAAAACTAGCAAACTCATAGCACATTGTACCTAAGATTAGAAATATATATATATTCTTTCAAGCACAGAACGTGTATAAAATTTGATAACATGCTAGGCCACAAAGCAAGCCTCTCAAGTTGTAAAGGACTGATAAAGATATCATCTGACTAACACACAACGAAATTGTAAAACATTTTTTCAAAAAAGAGAACTAGAAACATTCTTTAAAATCAGAACTATAAAAATACTTCTAAATAACTCGTAGGTGTAAGAAACGATAATAGACATAAGAAAATAATTAGAACTCGGTAAGAAAAATACTACATGTCAAAATGTGTAGGATGAAACTAAGAGAATTTTTTGAAGTTGATGTTTACATTTATTTCATATGCATACACGTAAATTTTTTTAAATTTTAAGTTCTAGGATACATGTGCAGGACATGCAGGTTTGTTATATAGGTAAATGTGTGCCACGGTGGTTTGCTGCGCCTATCAACCTATCACTTAGGTATTAAGGCCCACATGCATTAAGCTATTTATCCTGATGTTCTTCCACCCGCCATGTGCCCCCTAAAAGGCCCCAGTGTGTGTTGTGCCCCTCCCTGTGTACCATACGTTCTCATTGTTCAGCTCCCACTTATAAGTGAGAACATACAATGTTTGGTTTTCTGTTCCTGCATTAGTTTGCTCCACCCATGTCCCTGCAAAGGACATGATCTTGTTCCTTTATAGCTGCATAGTATCCATGGTGTATACGTATCACATTTTCTTTATCCAGTCTATCATTGATGGGCATTTAGGTTGATCCATGTCTTTGCCATTGTGAATGCTGTTGCAATGAACATACATGTGTATGTGTCTTTAGAACAGAATGATTTGTATTCCATTAGATTTATACCCAGGAATGGGATTGCTGAGTTGAATGGTATTTCTGATTCCAGATCTTTGAGGAATTGCCACACTGTCTTCCACAATGATTGAACTAATTTACATTCCCAGCAACAGTGTAAAAGCATTCCTATTTTTCTACAACCTCCTCATTATCTGTTGTTTCCTGACTTTTTAATAATTACCATTCTGACTGGCATGAGGTGGTATCTCACTGTGGTTCTGATTTACCTTTCTCTAATGATCAGGGATGTTGAGCTTTTTTTCATATGTCTGTTGACTGCATATGTCTTCTTTTGAGAAGTGTCTGTTCATGTCCTTTCCCCACTTTTTAGTAGGGTTGTTTGGTTTTTTTTCCTATAAACCTATTTAAGTTTAAGGCATGATTTTAAGGCATGATTTTAAAGCTTAAGATGCTGAACATTACAATTTGAGAAGTAGTATTTGTAAATTCATTACTTTTTTTTTTTTTTTTTTTTTTGAGACAGAGTAATGCTCTGTTACCCAGTCTAGAGTACAGTGGTGCGATCTTGGCTCACTGTAACCTCCACCTCTCAGGTTCAAGCGATTCTCCTGCCTCAGACTCCCAAGTAGCTGGTATTATAGGCGCCTGCCACCATGCCCAGCTAATTTTGTATTTTTTGGTAGAGACAGGGTTTCATCATCTTGGCCAGGCTGGTCTCAAACCCCTGACCTCATGATCCACCCGCCTTGGCCTCCCAAAGTGCTGATTACAGGCGTGAGCCACCGCGCCTGGCCTGATTATCTTTAAAAGAATAAAGGAAGAACAGAATAAATCTAAAGAAAGATAAAGAAGAAAATAATACAAACAAAGGCAAACATTAATGAACTTCAAAACCAACCTACCATAGAAATAATTAATAAAGCCAAAATTTGTTTCTCTGAAAAGAGTAGTAAGACAGAAAAAATATGGGTCAGTAATTATTTAGGGAAAAAAAAGATGCACAAATAAACAATATTAGGAAAATTATTACTGTATTCTTACCTATGCTATAACAACCAAAAACATAGTGGCTTAAAGCTACACAAATTTACTTTCTCAAAGTCACGGAGGTAAGAAGTCTAAAATCAAGGTGTCAGCAGGGCTGCATTCCTTCTGGAGACTTCAGGAGAGAATCCATTTTCTTGACTTTTCCAGCTTCCTGCATTCCTTGGCTCATGGCCGCATCCCTCCAACCTCTTGTTTCTATCCTCACATCTATTACCTCAAATCCTCCTGCTTCTCTCCTATAAGGACCCTTGTGATTAGGCACACCTGGAAATCCAGGATACTCTCCCCAACTCAAGAGCCTTAATTAATCACATCTGTGAAGTCCCTATATCATATGAGGGAACATATTCACAGGTATAACATATAATAGGATGAAGACATTCAGGGGCCATTCTTCAGCCTACCACAAGGACAAAACCAGTTGCCTGAGGAACTAACAAGATAATGAGAGGAGACTATAGATTTGAAAACTTAGATGACATGGGTAAATTTCTGGAAGAACAGAACTTATTTACCCAGGAAGAAATAGCCCTTTAAAGACATAAGGAAAGTGAATCAGTAGTTAATTTTGACATAAAGCAAACAGATGGCTGGGATGACTTTACTCACGTGTTCCACCAAACTGTCAAGGAACAGATAATTCCAATATTACACAAATTCCCCTAGAGAATTAAAAAAAGGAACCACTCCACAACTCGTTTACAGAATGTAGTATAACCTTGATACCAAAACCGGAAGAGGAAAGGACAAGAAACCAAGGTGAAAGATGCACAAAAGGAAGATACAAGATATGGACGTAGGCTGCTGACAGCATTCAAATGCCTAAATCAGTGTGAGCCCCCGCTGCACACTCGTGTCCTTCATGCAATTCAGTTGCTCAGCTGAGATTGTTTGACCCCAAAACATCCCCTTTTTCTTTAAGTTTAAGCTATCATCCAAAATCAAGAGTCCTGACTAGTTCACCATTGCACCAACCAAGCTGACACATCTAACCTCTTCAGTGGTATTTGCTAAATATCAACTCAATTATCCATATTCATGGAAGGGCCTGTGGATATTTGGGTAATGAAACCCAAGTCAACTAGAACTAATTTAAAATGCATGCTGTCACTTTTCCAGCAAGTTCTCTTACTGCATTTTTCATAAGCTATTATTAACATGAATTCAAATTATTTGGGCACAGTGATCAGATGGAATAGATGAAAACAATGAACACCAGGGGACTAAAAGCTTGTCAGGGATTTAACATTCTCCAAGAAAAATCCACAAAGCAGTTCTCTCTCATCTCTCCTCATAAGACTGCAAATTCCTTAAGGGCAGGGAGAATTTCTATTCATTCAGGTAGGTGACCTTGTAAATAGTCAAGAAGCTTGCACAATCCAATGACCTTTGGGACTGTGTTTCTAAGAGTCTTGCCAAGGACATATGTTCCATTGCAACAGTTGAGATGCCACTACAGAAACATACAAAATGGTAAAAACATCAAATGAAAACATTTATATTCCCTTAAATATATGTCACCTTTCCAATTCTATTAAATAGTTATCTTAAAGTCCAATTAACAAGCTGAAATCATAAAAATGAAATTAAGAAAATGTATTAATATATAATTGACAAAGAGATCCAACAATAGAAGTTCAAGAAAACCCGGAGCAATGTTTCCAATCAGTGATAAACCTGCAAACAGTTGAACTCAATTACACCTCTGCAGCATCCAGGCCAGGTGATAATAAAATTAGAGAAGAGTATCAACGAACGACCAGAAACCTCCTTGTGCTGAAATTACAAAATCTGGAAGTTCACACAATATTGATGACATTTCCAGCCACTATCAGAAAGAAGAGCTACTGCAGGGGCTCCTAATAGATAGATGAAAAGGGATGTCAAATTTTACCTAATCCTCATATAGATTATTGCTTAAGGCTAACTCAGCCCTCAATGACTAACGGCCTGTGGAGTTAGGGGAGGCAGATACAGCTGTACCCAGAACAAGGAGATGTTGGCCTCACTTAATCACATTAGGCATTCAAAGGAGCAAGAGTCTAGAAATTAGTTGCTTTAAAATGCCCAGAGATAAAATAACTTTCCTTCACATCAAGCCATCTAGAAGATCACCAACAAGTGTCCTTATCAGAATCCTGGCCCAGTATCATTTGCACATCTTGCCTTGTTAAGTTTGTACCCTGTAGGGGACAACTGGAAATAATGCTGAAGGTTCTATTTTGCTCTCTCGGCAAAATAAATAGAAATTCATTCCTGACAGATCTGAAAATAAAATCAATACTAACATTTTTTTTTTTAAAGTAAAGTTCTTGTAGCTTGCAAGAGACCAGTAAAGGAGCACTGTGGGTTTCCTCCCTCCCCCAGCCCAGATCAAGGAACTGCATTCCCTTGGGCTTTTATATCCTTGTATAATATTTAATTAAATACTCTGTTCCTACTGGTTTATGTACTAGAGAACACTAATTTTAGAAAACCGATTAGCTAGTTCTTTCTAACTGTATGTTATTGTAGCTAAGGTCAAATTTTTCAGTGAAACTATGGCAACAAAACCCCAGTATTCTTTGTCGACAAGACTGAAGCAAAGTTCTCAAGTGATAGTCCTCCACTTGATAGCTAAACCTAAGTTGGGTTATTCTATTTCCTACCTTTACCTGAAATGCCACGTTTCTGGGAATGGCTATGGGGGGAGGAGAGGACCTCAGTCACAGAAATTTGCTAGCATAAGTCCAAGCAAGCTTATATATAAGTGTCATCACTGATAACATTTTTAGACACATATAATTTTAGCAGCACAAAACATCCAGACATTTCAGAAGCACCCAAATTGGAACTCAAATGTACCCGGAAAAATACCAGACGAAGAAAGAAACTTTTAAAGCTCAGTTAGAGGAATAATTGCCCAACTTATTGTCTCAATTATTGCAACTGCTCAATTTGGAGTTTTTCTACACTGACCTCCAGCTATTGTCTTGGAAAGGAAAATGGATGGGCTCTTTGAAGAGACGCAGTCTTTTCTTTACACCTACAGCCACTCTCCACTTATCTCTCCCAAAGCAGTGTCAGTGGGAACAAGCACAGTTTGTGCCTCCTTTAGAGGCAGGCTGACCTCTCACCTACGAGAGAGATGCCTCCACCTTGGCCAATACTATAGCAGTAGCTGCCACTGGGGGAGCGAAGCAATGGGTACATCCGAACATATAGAGGGGAATAATAGACACTGGAGATTCCAAAAGGTGTTAGGGGGGTACGGGTTGAAAAATTACCCATTGCTGGGGCCATGGGTATACTAAAAGCCCAAACTTCACTACTACACAATACATCCAAGGAACAAAACTGCCCTTGTATCCCCTAAATCTATTAAAAGAGAAAAAGAAGTAGCCTCTGGACATCCCTTAGGCAAATGCAACTGCCCTCAAAGCCCGGGTGAGAATGCCACTTGGCAGACTGGCTGGCAGGAACCTCTCTAAACATGCAAAAAACACGTGGGGGGCAGGGAAGGGCAGCTTGGGGAAAGAGCAGATTGGCAATATCTTCCTCCTGTCTGTCAGAAGTCACTGGAATGCCTGGTGTTTGGGGTAAGATAAACACAACTTCCTCTCTGGCTAGGCTTGTAATTCAATGCAGAAGGCAGGATTACCATCTCAAGCAAATGACCCGTCAGTAACTGAGGCTCTGATCAAGGCTTGTGCCAAGAGAGAAAAGCCCTGATGGCTTCTTTTGTAATAGCCCCAAGCTCTGTCCTAGCTGGTTACCAGGCCCACTCAATAAAATCTAATAAATTCAAGAAGGCTAAAGTCTACCTGGCTATGGATTCCTTAATATACTCCATGGACTGAGTTTTTAAAACAGGACATATCAATGTTTTACAAGATGGCAAAGGCCGTGTTTGATCATCCTAAGAGATGTCCCGAAAGCTGCTCATTGCAAATTCTGTCACAACAGCCACTCTTCACTGAGAGCTGAGGCTGCATTGCATGTATTTGCTGTTATATACACATGGACTCAAACTCACACAAGCCCATCAGCTCCACAGTGTTATGCACTGTTGCAGCCAGGTGGGGAAACTAAGGCACAGACAAGTTAAGCAGCTTGCCCGTGGTCACATAACTAGTAAGAGTGGGGCGGGGACTTGAACCCATGTCTGCCTCCAGAGCCTGTGCTCCTAACCACCATGCTCTAGCATCTCCCCAGGACATCTCACCCACTCATTACCAGATTCGGCAGGATCTTGACTTGAAAAGCGATTGTTTTTTCTACTTGTTCATCTTTTCAAATTTTCAATAATGCCATCTTTCAACTAATGTTCTCTACCAATTGAACTGAACCCATTCAGTTTCCAGAGAGCTTCTTGTCTACCGTGTATCTGTGCTCTCTCCAGCTGTTTGTTGACCCAACGCTCCCAACCATAGGGCTTCCACAGGAAGCAAAAACAGAAAGAACAGCTGGGTCCTTCGGTGGGAAAACACACACAGTCAAATGGGATCATCCATCTAACCTCTGTCCCAGAGCAGACATTCCCTCTGCAAAATCTCTGACAGATGGTCAGTCCTGTTTGAATCAGGGGTAACTCAGGAATTTGAAGCAGGCCTCCTCTTTGGATAACCGCTGAGCACTAATAGAATTAAGTTCCTTAAGCCTCGAATTCTACCTCTGGCACTTTGATCCACTAGCCCTCATTCTCTATTGCTCTGGGCTCAGAACATCTGTCTTCTATATGGTGGCCCTAAAATAAGGGAAGACAACAGAGAGCCTTGCAGGAGCATGACAGCTCTCTCGGCAGGGTGCAGTGGCAGATGCCTGTAATCTCAACACATTTGGAAGACAACGCGGGAGGATCCGTTGAGCCCAGGAGTTTGAGACCAGCCTGAGCAACATGGCGAAACCTTGTCTCTACAAAAAACACAAAAATTAGCTGGGTGTGGTGACATACGCCTGTAATCCCAGCTACTCAGGAGGATGAGGTGGGAAGAAATATGTATAAACTTGATTTGCTCATGCCAAAACTTGTTACAATAACTGAGGAAACCATCTTAGTAAAGATACAGATTTCAAACACTTTTAACTAAAATGTTATACTTGTTTTCAGTCATGTCATTTTCCCTGGTCAGTCATTGTCTACAAGTGCTAAGCAGACATGTATAAAATTTTGGGTAGACGCCAGGGAGGTCAAGGCTGCAGTGGGCCTTGATTGTGCCGCTGCTCTCCGGCCTGAGCTACAGAGAAAGACCCTATCTCAAAAAATAAATATAAATATAAATAAAAAAGAAATGCAGAACCTCAGGTCTCACAGAAGACCTACCTAATTAGAATCTACATTTTAACAAGATTCCAGGTGGTTTCTATACTCAGGTCTCAGAAGCAATGCCTTAGAGGTCTCTTTCCATTCCTTCCACAAACATTTAAGTGCCTAATATAGTCCAGAACCCATGCAAACCCTAAGAGAGACAGGCATGGTTTCCATCCTCACAGTTAATGCAGTAGGGGGGAAAGGCTAAGTCAAAGCCAGCAAGTTAAAAGTCAAAACCAAAAATTAGCAGTGTTATGGTATTTAATATGGGCCAGGTAGTCCATTAAGTGCTTTACACAGATTAACTCATTTAATCTTCATAAACACCCCCTGAGGCACATGTAATAATTTCCCCAATTTCCAGATGAGGAAATGGAGGCACTGTGAGATTAAATATGTCTGAGATGACATGACCAGGAAAAAGCAGTGCTGAGAGTCAAACCCACGGGGTCTAGCTTCAGAGTCTGTGCAAAAGGAGCAGCTGCTTATCTGCACACAAAGGCTTAGTAAAGGTGCCCCCGAGGAGATGCCTGAGACGTGAAGGTTGAGTAGGCATTAGAAAGACTGGGGGGTCCAGAAAGGAAGAACAGAGATAGGGAGATCATTTCAGACAGAAGAAAAAGGACACGCAAAGTCCCAAAGCACAGAGCAAGTTTTCTGACTGCCAGGAGGAAGTCGATCCCTCTGGCTGGAGCACAGAACCTAGAGGGGTTACTACAAATGAGGCTGACAGGTAAGCAGTGGTGACTGGTGTGGACTGCTGGGAACCCTGATAGTGTGTCTTATATCCTGAGCACAACAGGGGAATCAACAAGAGGTTCCAAGCAGCTGAGTGACATCTTCAGATCGGTGCTGATTCTCCTAGTCATAGTGAATGGTGGATTGGAGGGTGTCCACACTCAGACACAAAGGAGAAAATCGTAGACTTACAGAAACAGGTGAGGATTCTGTGCAGCAACTTTGGTGAGAACTACTGTTGCTGGAACTAATCTAAAACATCATCATTCATTGTCAATTGGAGACCTGGCCGCCAAGTTACCCCTGCAATAGCTTTATTCCCACCAAGCAATATGCCTTTTAAATGTGGAACCTAGGACATCAGAAGCCCCAAGTGTTTTCTGAGCAGCACAACATTACGAAGTCACTTAAGTGGTAGACACTCTGTGGATCTTTACACATGGGTTCAAATCCCAGGTCCACCTTGATTCCTAACCCTCTGTGGGTTCAGGGTGCCCAACTGTAAAATGGAGACAGTAACAGTACCCACATCACAGTGTGTTCTAATAGTCAAGGACAAAAGCATGCATGACCCTACCAGAAAGCCAAGCAAGAAGGAGGAAGGTATTTAACAATTATTTGTTTTTCATGCTTATGTGCTAAATGCAGTCAAGGAATCTCAAAACTATAGGCATGGAAGAGAAAAAAAGAGATCAAACATTAGGAGTCAAGGAGAAGACACTCTCAGAGAATGAGACCAATAAGATCCACTTTCTGGGGAGAAGACAAGTCAGCTACGAGAAAGTTTCAGGGTATGCTGTTGGTGGTGGTTGTTGTTTGAGACAGGGTCTTGCTCTGTTGCCCAGGCTGGAGTGCAATGGTACAAACACGGCTCACTGAGGCCTCAACCTACTGGGCTCAAGCAACTCTCCTGCCTCAGCCTCCTGTATAGCAGGGACCACACATGAGCACCACCACGCTTGGCTACTTTCATTTTTTGTAGAGGCAGGATCTCACTTTGTTGCTCAGGCAGGTCTCGAACTCCTAGGCTCAAGCCATCCTCCCGCCTCGGCCTCTCAAAATGTTGGGATTGCAGACATGAGCCATCATGCCCAGCCTACAGGAAAGCTTTCCAGAAGTAACAGGCTCAGGTAGTTTGGAGCAAGATTTCAGGGCAGAGTCAATGCATCAGTTAAAAAGATCAGCTGCCATTCAACTTAAAATGTTAGCAAAAACACTGCTAGAAATGGGAGCAGTCAAAACTACATCAGAAAAAAAAACACCAGTTTTCAACTAGTTTTTAACGAAGGACCAATATTATGCCAGGCGCTGGGCCAGAAGTGCAGGGCAAGATCTGGTCCCTTTGAGTGCCCCAGAATCTAGCTGAGGAGAAAACAGCAGCTGTGTATGTATCACTCTGTGATAAATAATATACTCAAGATTGTTAGGTAGGCAGTTAGTATGCCCCTCTTGTCTATAGACATTTGCTCCTGTGTCAATGCAGCTCACAATGACATATATTGGGGTGGTAGAGGAGGAAGTTAAGAAATCAGGTGATTTTCCTCAAAGAATGTTTCAAGGCCAGTCCTCTTCTAAATAGTGTTTAGAGTAGCTGTTATGAGGAGAATTTCTGGTGTTACACTGACTGGGCTCAAATCCTGGCTCTGCTACTTCTAGCTACATGATCTTGGACCACACATTAAACATCTTATATGTCAGTTTCCTTATCTGTAGAAAAGTACCTGCCTTACTTATGGAGTTGTTATGAGGATTAAATAAATGAGTGTAAAGTATATTAATTAAATAGATTATATTCACTAATGTCTGTTAGCACTACACAAGGTATTCACTATTATTTGCATTCATACAAAATAGGTTGGCATTAATTAAACAGGGTGATGGAACCAAAAATTTTTTTTTAATTCATGGTTCAAACACAGTAGCCTCAAAGACAGTGTGAGTACAAGGGAGCATTTAAAGGAAACATTTGGCACAGGATTGCTCTTTGACCCCAGGAGACTTTCTAAATCTCTCTAATTTCCTCACTTGTCAAATAAGAAAGGGAAAGAGTTATCATAAGCTTAAGTGATTCACCACACATCTTCATCAGTGCTCTGAAGACAGGATTATAAAACCCCTTGCCAAAGGAAAAGTCCTTAATCAACCACAGCATACTGCTTTCAGGAGAACCATATAACAATATGACAATATGATCCCATTAGCTTGCTGAGATTTCCAAATCAATTTCACCCTCAATGGAGGAAGCCACAAAAGCAATACCGTGATTCAATTAGAGGACAAGGTAAACATATTTATTGCACTAGAAGCATTTTATGCACAGAGCTGAAAATGGTTAGCAACTAAATTATAAGGGTAAATGACTATAAAAGAGGGGTCAGAGGTCTACTTTCTAGGGTGACTCAGGTATGCAAAAAAGACTGGATCCAGGGCATCAGAGTAAACACAAATTGCCTTATGTCCGTTTTCAGGGTACCTAGAGCCTTCAGACATGCATCTCATAGCTTGAAGCAAGTAGGCAGGGATCCAGCGAGGGAAACGCTGCAGTGTGTGGGACTCCAGCATAATCAGGCAGCAGGCACCATCCCCAATCATTGTGTAACACATTGTGAGCATTCTATGTTACCCAGGGAATTGACTTAAATTACAGTTTTGTTCCCTTTAAATGGAGCCTGTTGGTGCAAGATCGAGATAAACTAGTAAATCTAAAATGAAGATTATAAAAAACCATTAATCTTTTTATTAAATATGAATTGATTTTGTGAATACAGAACAAGTTGCAGGAGACTCTCCTACAAGGCAGCTGCACACACTCTTAAAACCTTCAATATGCCTCGAGGCATATACTTGACGAGCACCTTAAATAGGCTGATTTTTCTGCCTTATTTAACAAGACGGGCAGAAAGTCAGTCCTGTACCCCTACTGCGAAAGGCCTGTCATGGATTAGAATCAAAAGAACAAACAAAATTTAAGTTAGGCCCTTCCCTTTGCATGAGGGTATTTAAAACTAAGTAAGATACGGATTCATTCCTTCGATGCCTTGCCAAAAGAAAAAAAATGAAAAAAAAATACTGTTGCTTAGCAACAACTAAAACAATGTGCAGCAAAGGAGGGTGGTTTGAAAGAAAGCTAAGCCAGTGAGTTTGTTATAGCCACCCTAGATGATCTTTGTGACCCAAGATCCTGCCTGTGTCCCCATTGGCCTCAGGGTAAGGCCTGGCTATTTCAGGCCCTTATCTATCTTGACAAAGAGACCTGTAATCCCAAAGAAATGGGAACCTACTTCTGGACAGCACAAGGCTTCTAACATTAACTTGCCTGTTTCTGCCACTAATAGCAAAGTTTCAAGCTGGATAAAATCTTGGAAAAAAAACCCATTTGACAGATGTGGAAACCGAGGCCAAGAGAGATGAAATGACTTCCCCAAGGTATTGGAGCAGTTTGTGGCAGATTCTGGGCTGGATGCTAGCTCTGGCATCCAGAGGTTGCTCTTTACCCTATATTTAACTTAAATCGCAGGCAAAAGTAAGATCAGAGAAGTAGATTATTGACAATCATGTGTTTCTTATCACTCAACCATGAAAAATGCCATTCTTATTTGAGGACCCTTCCTAAGTCGCTGGGAGGTTTCAAAGTCAATTACAAAGAGCTTGCATGTGATGTGAAACCTTTCTCTCAAAATGATCCTACTACATCCACCAGACCCCTACTAGGTGGGCTAACATGGTGCCAGCACTCTGGGACTAGGGAAAGAAGAGTCCAATAAAAATAAAAAGGCCACAAGTCTGATCCTCAAGTTCATGGCCATGCTTTAGGTCCAAGAGTGGCTCTTTACAGCCAAGCAACATACTCTTCTCCAACCCAGTATCATGGTGATTACACAATACTCAGACTGTCATTATTTCTAGCAGGGCATATATTGAGGAATCAGAGGTCTTCTACCAACATTTTACTCTAGAAATGGCCAGAAACTGGATTTTACTGCCCCAGGCCAGACCCTCATTTCCACTACAAACAGAACTCATTCTACCGTAGGTAACATACTGCGCATCGGGGCAATGGCTAAAAGTACATTAAGAGTGGCAGGGTGAAGTGTCTCACACCAGTAATCCCAGCAATTTGAGAGGCCAAGGTGGTAGATGGCTTGGGGCCATGAGTTCAAGACCAGCCTGAGCACCACAGCACAACCCTCATCTCTACAAAAAATTAAACAAGAAGCCAGGTATGATGAGGTATATCTATAATCCCAGCTACTCGGGAGGCTGAGGAAGGAGGATTGTTTGAATCCAAGAGGTCGAGGCTGCAGTGAGCCATGACCATACCACTGCACTCCAGCCTGGGCAACAGAGTGAGACCTTGTCTCTATAAAACTACAAAGGAAGAAAAACACTGCACCCGGCCTTTGAAAGAGGGCTCTGGCTACGGCACTCATAAGTCACATGGCACTGTGCAAGCTTGTAACTCTTACCATCTCAAATGTGACAGGTACCAAATAGATGAACAGTAAAAGATTATGCATATGAAAAGCATCCCCATCTACCTTCCCCACTAGGCTGGTTTTATACTATGTAAGAAGAAATTTCACCTGCTTTGCTTCTACTTATATATAAACAGCTGCAGTGAAGACAACAACTTACACTAAACAAGCTCCTTAAAGATTTTCACTACATATTGATGTGGACTTCTTTGAGAAGGTCTCTTTCCTTATGAAGTACAAACAGCTGGCACATAGGAACTACCCAGTAAGTTTTTGTGGAATGAATGATAATCATTCTAAGAGGTGACCTTAACTGACTATGGGCAAAGATACCCAACTTCTTAGAGCCTCGGTTTCGTTTCCTCATCTGCATAATGGGAACATCAAGAACTACACTTTGTAGGTGAGTTTCTCAGATTAAAAGAGATAATTCATGGGAAGTATTTTGTCCAAAGTAAATGCTGTATTAACACTGGCTATTGTAATTTATAATGTGGGTCTGTTTCTCCAGGAAACCCTAAGACTCCTGAAAGCAAGAAGGACTATAACTCATCTTGCCCTGCCATCACCAGCCAGCAGCTGGCACACAGTAGGGCCTCAATGCTGGAGGTAAACACTAATTTTTCACAATACACTAGCTTAGATTGGACTACGATGCTTGAAAACAACTTCACTGAAAAAGAGAAAGGGAAGATACTTATTTGGAACATCCACATATTCAGTCTGTCTGATCCCCTCCCCAGTCCATATAAACCACTTAGTGATAGAATAATGGTTCCTTTCACCTCACTTTTTCCTGCTCCAACTTCTCCTCATTTTGAACCATAAGTTTCCCATCAAACAGCTTTTATTCTGAAAATGAGGGGCTCCCCGTAAGGTTAAAAGCTGCACATTTTGATAATACATATGGTAACATCTGTCCAACGTCAAGGATTTGGAGCCATGACTAGTCTCTTGATTTGAACAGAAAAGATCAGGTTTTGAGAGCAAGAGCCTGACTGTTGCCCCAATCTTAAGAAAGGAGATTATGCAATAATGGCATGATCAACACTAAAGCCTATCAGCTAACTGCCTAAAAGCCCAGTTCCCTTGTTTCTACTCCAACAACCCTGGTGGTGATTTTATTTAAAAAGAGCAGAGATTCTGGGAGAAAAATGAAGACTGGTTGTTAGTTTCCACCTTTTATTTGTAGAAGATGCCTTTACATTTAGCATCAGGGAGGAGGGGGAGGGACTGGTAAAAGTGGGAAGAGGAAAAGATAATATAGAGAAAGGAATTCACTAACCACAAAGTTTCTACTCCCTGTTTCAGTCTGATGTTTGCCTTCTCTATTCTTTCAAGATTATGGGCAAAGACAACACAAATCAGGAAAAAGAAAGAGATTCTCCGCCTTACCTTCTATGGACGTTGGGGCTTTAAAATGGTACCACATTAACAAAAGAACTAAAGTGACTGCATTATCCCAAGTGTTAGCTCTCCTCCTCACTTACGAGGGCAATGACATTGTCCAGAATTCATTCAGATGATGCAAAAGATGTGGCTTATATGATACAGATGTGCAGCTAAGCTTTTCTTCCTACAGACGAAGTTAGAAGCAAGAGACATATTCAAGGAAATCACACACACACACACACACACACCCACCCAAAGGAATTCATTTTGGAAATGTACTTTCGATCATCAGAGAAAAGCAAGTGTTTGATGTTGAACTCTTCTACATCTACTGTGAAAATTAATAGCAACCACTCACTGAGCAACTACTGTGTACAAAGCACTCTATTAGGCTCTTTATGCATAATATCTTTATAAGGATGGAATTGTTAGGCCCCTTTTCACAGGTAAGGAAACAGGCTGAGAAAAATTATGTAATCTATCAAGGTTACTCAGCTTGTATACAGGAGCACTGGGGCTCAAATCCAGACCCAAGGGTTCATGTGCATGTTCCTACCCACAAAGAATTTGAAAACAAAAAGAATAATAATATGTAATTATTCTCATATCGTTAATATAAGATTCACAAGTACCAGCATCTGTAGTAAGTACTAGGAATGCAAAGAAAAGAATAAGGCTTACCAAACTCTTAACTAAGGGCCAGGCTCCCCCAGTACTAAATTCTTAAGACGCAATAATCTTCCCAATGAGCTTATGAGATACAGACTATTATCCTCTTCCATTTTACAGGTGAGAAAAACAAGGTTCGCAAAGTTGAAGTAATTTGTTCAGGGTCACACAGTAAAGAATTCACAGAAGTTAGATATGAACCAGGAAGCCTGATCCAAGAGCCTCTTTTATTAACCGCTAGGGCTGCAGATCTCAGGAGCTCACAAAATTCAAGATGCGGTCAGAAGCCATGGGGAATATTGCATAAACAGGCCTTGGATTTCCATTTACTTAAGAACAGGTTATGATGGTTCTCAATATAGGAAATAACTTGGCAAGGAAACAATGGAAGCAAGAGCAAACCCAAATGACTACATGCAGCTCTGCTGATTGCTCAGATTAAGACTCCATCATCCCATTCGGCTGCTTGCCAGCATCTCGCTTTTCCATACGTGTTTGTCAAACTCTAGGGTGCAACCGGTCCATGAGGAAATGGACTAGAAATGCCTCCAAATTGTCCAACTGCCCTATGCACAATTTCTAAACATCAAAATGATTTTAGCTCCAAAATATATTTGGAAAGGCAGCAATTGCTTCCAAAAGAGAGATCTTTCTCTTCATTTTAGAAAAAAAAAAAAAAGTCAAAATATACTGCACCGCAGTTGAAAAAACGCTTCAGAAAATTTTTTAAAACTCACTGCCCAAGTTCCACAGTGGAGGAGCAGATCTTTCCAGCACTGAGGCAGCCTGCAAAGGCAGAGCTGCCTGGACTCCTCACCTGGATGCAGGGGCCTCTGGTTCAGCACATGGAATTAAGGAAGTCCTGACCTACATTCCCAAAGCCTGCAGCAGAGCTTGTTTGAACCAGATTTTCCCACAAGGACAAAGCAGCTCACAACTCAGAAATCTTTATTTTTAATTTAGGGAGAAAAGCAGTCAACCAATCAAGTCACTGTCATGTGACCACCTGTAGAACCAGGCCAGGCAGTAAAAGGAGTTTGCTTCTTTCCAAATAGCTTCTATCAGACTGTTACCGTTTTCTCAAAACAGTCGCTTCAAATTGGCCACCATATATACCTCCAAGCACCAGGCACCTTTACACTCATGCCAGAAAAACATGTCTCCTCCGACTTCCCCTGCGATAGTCCTATTTTTTATGTTCTAACCCTGTATTCAAACAGCCCCTGTTTCATTTGCAACAACATGGATGAACCTGGAGGACATTATGCTAAGTGAAATAAGCCAGGCACAGAAAGACAAATTCTACATAATCTTGCTTATATGTGGAATCTAAAAAGATTGAACTCCTAGAAACAGAGGGTGGAACAGTGGTTACCAGGGCTGGGGGTGGAGGATTAAGATGCTGGCCAAGGGATACAAATTTTCAGTTAGGAGGAGTAAGTTCCAGAGATCTATGATACGGCACGGTGACTACAGCTAATAACGGTATACTGTATATTTGAAACTCACTAAGAGTAGATTTTAAGTGTTCTCACCAAAAAAAAAAAAAAATAAGCATGTGAAGTAATGCATATGTGAATTAACTCAATTTAGCCATTGCACTATGTATACATATTTTAAAACATCATGTTATGCACCATAAATGTCGATTTAAAAAAATTTTTAAATATGTACATATACTTGTAAAAAACAAATAGTCACTAGTTAACTTCATACAGTACGTTAGAATCTCTCCCAGGTTCATCTCCCAGCTCCCAAGGTCTGTGTATAGAATGAGGTAAGAGCTCACACTGGACCCTAGCAAACACTTCCTGACTCATATCCCTCCCCTTCGTCCCAGCTGCAAAAGCCAAACCTAAACCAGCTCTTCCCTGAGTAACAAAGTCCAGGTTTTATGCGCCTAGATTTCAGTAGCCATGGTTCTTAACCTTAGTGGCACAAGAGAAACACCTGAGAAGCTTTCAAGAATCCCAATGCCCAGTTAACTCAGAAACCTTGAGCTGGATTCAGATATCAGTGTTTCTGAGAGTTCTCCAGGTGATTTCCCTGTAGAGCCAAAGTTGAGAACCATGGCTTCTACTCCACTCGTCACCAGCCCTGTGACCTCAGACAAGGTTCTTAAGATCTGATTGTATCACTCTCCTCCCAGGGAAGAGGAATGGCTCCCTGAGCTAACGCAGGCAGAGTGCTTAGCACAGGGCCTGGCACAGTCAATTGTTCTTGTCCCTTTTAATATTCACAGTGAGGAAGTAATTCTATGACCGACTGAATTATGATCATTGGATGAAATCTTTTATTTCTTCAGCACTCAAGGTGTTGTCTTGTTTTGGAAGGAGACAGGAAAGAGAGATTGAGAAGAAAAAGGCGGTAGAGGCAATAGCTGCCTTGGGTTCCTCTTGCAGCTTGTATCAACAACTCTTTTTCTTTCCCTTTTTTTTAACGGGCTCCCCCCACCCCCACCCATCCTCAGGTGAAAACATTCTCCTGACAGTCTCACGCCAACTGGATGCAACTCAACACCAAATGTCTTCCAAATGGCTTTTCTCCATCTGAACGTCTGCGTTCTATTTTATTCTAATTTATTTAGCTTTTATCCAAAAAAAGTCAGTTTCTAAACCACTAAACAAAAAGAACTTAGAACTCAAATTATATAATCTGCAAAAGGCAAGATATGAGCCCTTTGGGACTGAGGCCATCTGTCAAATACTAACCCAGTGGTTTTCCGCCCTGGCTGTAAAGAATCAGCCCCAATTTCAGAGATTAGTTTAATTGATAAATAATTTAATAAGTAGATGCTTAGGGCTCTACAGTGGAGCCTTAAGGCCTAGGCTCTACAATGGAGCCCTAGGCAGCTATTTAATTTAAAAACTCCCTCAGATAATTCTAATATAAGGCTACAGCTGAGGACCACTAACCACACACAACAACAAAAAAGAAAAACAAATGTTTATCATCTCAGACACCAAGTATATTTAAAAGATCTCCTACAGTAAACTAAGCCACCTTTGGAGAAAGGTACCAAATTCAGGAGGCCCAAAGAAAAAGCTAATTTTGGTAGAAAAGCTGCCCTGCCTACGTCTTTGTTTTTGTTTTTGAGACAGGGTCTCACTCTGTCACTTAGGCTGGAGTACAGTGTTGTGATCTCTGTTCACTGCAGCCTGGAACTCCCAGGCTCAAGTGATCCTCCCACCTCAGCCTCCTGAGTAGCTGGGACTACAGGAGCATGCTACCACACCCAGATAATTTCTGTATTTTTAGAAGAGACAGAGTTGCCCAGGCTGGTCTCAAACTTCTGGGCTGAAGCAATCTGCCCATCCTGGCCTTCCAAAGTGCTGAGATTACAGGTGTGAGCCATCGCATCCAGCCTGCCTATGTCTTTTAACTCAAAAGACAAGTACGGTAATTAAGAATGATTCATTCCAGTGAGACGTTCCGTGAGGTATCATTAGATACCTCTTAATGGAGGTATCTAAGAATATCAGAATCCCCAAAGGGACAGTGAGATCTCCTGAAATAATGAATGTTCCCTGTGACCGGATCCATAAATCCTATTTGAAGAAATATCTGTACAAATCTAAGACTTTAAACCGAATTAGCACTTGTCAACACATATTCAACAGACAAATTGAGGACCCAGTAAAAGCCATCCCAAACTTGATACTAAATTTATTTATGCATTTTTCAAGAAGTTGGAAAGCTTAAAACTTGAAATCATACTCTGAAAAAAATACGTTAAGTAAATAAGCTTATCTTACTTATAAACACATACACACCACCACCACAACACACTTCATGAATTTTCAAGTGAGTCAAGGTGACCACTCCAGGAAAGCCACCACCTTACCTCTGAATTTCTTAGGTGGATTGTTAAGGTCCCCGGTTTCTGGCTGTACAACACAACGATCATCAACGAGGCTGTAAAGAAGACAGACAAATGCTCTATCAAGTCAAATGTATGAAAATAAAACTCTTAGCACTATGCAAAAATCAGATATCCCAGGGCTTTTCCTGTGCAAAATTTAGACTGCCATATTCTCCTGCCAGGAACTCTCTACACTAGAGGCTTCCTATGCACACATCGAAACCTAATCCAAAAGCCCAGGGTTCTGTTCTGTGAAGGACACATTAAGCTACTGTTTTCTGTGGCTCCTTCCCCATAACTACGTCCAGGGTAGATCTGAGTATAGCATGCAGTGTGGCTCAAGTCAACAGACAAAGCAAGGGGCTGTTGCATTCGACTAAGGGGACGGAGGAGCTCACTTTGTACCAGGTGAATATGAGCCAGGCCCTTGCCCTTGGGGGAGTTCAAGGCTTGTGTAGGATAAGAGCAAACTGATAAGGAGAATATAAGGGCTGTAAGAGAAGGAAGAAAAAAATACAGCCAGGAGCAAACAATGCCTGAGGTCATCTGAGAAGCTGCAGACACAGGAAGTTATAATGGAACTACCGTAAGAGTCTAAATAGACATTGGAGGCTAAAGGGGAGCATTTCCAGGTGGAAAGAACCATGAGCGCAAACTCATGGGATATGAAAGGACTCTGGAGCATCAAAAGCAACTAGTGGGGAAAGCGCAAAAAAAATTACAAATAAATTAGCTCACATTACATAAAGACTCAGTATTTAAAGTCCTGACTGCTAAGTCTAACTTGCACAACTCTTTTAGAAGAACCACTTAAAAATATATTTTTGAACAGATGAGGGAACTAAGACTCTGAGAAGTTACACAACTTGTCCAAGCTCCTAAAACTGGTATTGATAGAACTGGCTCATCTTTCAAGGGACCACAGAACTTGTACTTGTTCCCAGCTAACAAGCTACAGTTTTCCAGGGTTCCTCCATTCATCTGTGCTGCCTCCTCTTATCCCAAATGCAAGGTACCATTAAATATTCACCCTTTACCCTTGCTTGTCTATCCTCCAAAATTCCCTTTTGCCTCCTAAAGTCCAGCCTGTCTTTCAGGACCCAGATTAAGAGCCCCAACTTTTTCACAAAGCCCCCCAAGCCTTTCCTGCGCCACTCTCTGCCCCTCCATCTCCGTCCTCCCAACCTCACTGACTGAGACTCCAAAGATGCACCAGGCTACCAGCTCCATGAAGGCCAGAAGATGCCCAAGGATGGCAGCTCAATATCTACTGGTGGGTAAATCAAAGTGTCCATGGTAGCCCACCAGCAGTTTGCCTCCCTCAGCTTCATGACACAAGACCTCACTGCATCAACAAGAGGGACAATGTGGCCAATGGCCTCAGTTCTCATGTAAAAATTAAGAGCAGAATTACGTATATAAAATCCCCACCCGGAGCCCCTGTAAGTATAGTAGTGCCCGCAGAGCTAACATAATGCTTGACAGGGTGGACTCAGAATCCAAGGCAGGGCTAGGTTAATAAATCATCGCGTTCTCAAATGGGGAGAAGTGGTAAAAGGAGCCCCAGTCCAGTTTAGAAGACAAATGAATTGTAGATGGCACTCTGCCACCTACTAGCGGCATGACCATGACTATGGCATTTCACCCTTATCGGTCTCAGTTTTATCATCTGCAACATGAAAGTTGGTCTCAGGGATTCTTAACTAGGGAGATGTTCAGACTTATTGTTTCCAAATATACTAACATCAGGACTCCATCAACCCATCTTACTAAAGCTGTGCTGTAGGATGAGGCCCAAGAATCACCCCTGCCTTGTTTTTTTTTTTTTTTTTTTTTAAGAGAGAGGGTTCTTGCTATATTGCCCAGGCTGGCCTTCAAAGCTGGTCTTAAACTCCTGGCCTCAAAGGATCCTCCCATCTTAGCCTCCCAAGTAGCTGGGATTACAGGTGTGAGCTACTCCACCCAGCTGAACCTTTATTTTTAACAAGCTGAAAAGGCAATTCAGAAGCATGCCACTGAGTAGTGCATACACACACACTTGCCCTCCAAGATCCTACTGGAATTCTAAAGTTCAATCAACAGACGAAGCCATTTGGAGGTAACCACCATCTATGTAAATGGGATGGAGCTGGAGTGCCACACAGTGAGTCCTGTCACAACTGGGAGTCACTCATTATGGTCCACAACAGGTGGACTATAAGGCTAAAAATATTAAAAAGAGGACATAAATGCTAAAAATATTAAAAAGAGGAAGGGATGTCAAATTTTCTTTCCAACTGCATTTTTACACTGCTATCCTCAAATA
Organism: Cacajao melanocephalus; assembly: GCA_963573385.1. NCBI lineage: Eukaryota > Metazoa > Chordata > Mammalia > Primates > Pitheciidae > Cacajao > Cacajao melanocephalus. Next base: position 49,232 of record CAUYLG010028324.1, on the reverse strand, counting down.
TGTGCAACTAACTGAGAAAATTAAGTATTCATCTCAAGGAAGTATTAGCAGCCCAAAGTTCAAAAAGAAGCCCTCCTTACTTTAAAAGGGCAGGAGGGATTCATCATTAATTTGCTTAAAATGTTTGAGGAAAACACTTAAAGAGCACTTCACATGATTTTCAAGAAGAGATGCCCTGGAAGAGAAAAAATGAACTAAGATCTCAGGGGCTCAAGAGGCACCTGGGTGACTGGGAAGTCAAGAGACCCAGGGGAAAGATGGGCATCGAGTGGGCTGAGGTTTAACCTGGCATCTCGATAGGGGCTGGGCACAGTCAAGGAGGCGGGAGAGCTGTGGGCAGACAAGGAAGCTGGGAAGAGAGAAGCTGGCCTGCAGAAAGTAAGTGTTGGCAGCCTTGGCCTTGTAGTCTGACATTTTCTGAGCTGTGCAATCTTGGGCAAGTGGCTTTGCCTCTCTGAAGCTCAGAGTTTTGCCTCCACAAACGGTGATGGTGATAGTGTTCACCACAGACAGTTGTCTGAGGATGAAGGAACATGTAGGCACAGTATTTAGCACAATACCTAGCACATAGCGAATACCCACTAGGCTCATTTAGTGCTTTGCATTTATTACTGTTGTTGTCATTGCTGAAAATAAGAAGAGGATCAAAGAGTCAACTACAGATGATGAAAAGAGGAAGAAGCCAACCACGAAGAAAGACGGGACAGTCAGAGGCAGGGCAGCAGGAGGCCTGTTTGCCGAAAGCCACAGAAGATAAATTGTTAAGGGTGGGTGCATAATGCAGAGAGGTCAAATGTAGAAAGTCAATGGATCTGGTGATCAGGCAGTCATGGATGACTTCTTTTCACTGGGTGATATTTGAAAAAAAATGTCTCTACAGTGGGAGCACATGTCTAATTGAGCTGTAATTCTGTATCTGTAATAATTTGCTCCCTGAGGGTGGAGTAACCTGCATGAGAGCCTAGGAATACTTATTGTGTACAAATGCCAGAAAACAAGCATGCCTTAAATAATAGCTATAATTAAAAGAAAGGTCTGGCTACTGTAAAAATGAGGTTCTTGGAGAAGCTGCAGGTCTTCCTTCCCCCAATTTATTTGATACCAACTCTTGCCAAATTCAACAATGCCACCCCAGGCCCCACTACTCTTTTCTACGCAAAGACAATATAGACCATTCGTAACTATTTTGGAGTTAACCATCTTGATTCTCCATTCTGCTTCTGTCTGCCTTTGGGACTATTTCACCTCTCATTTCCTCTTCTAGACAATAGGCGTAGGAGGAGAAGGGAGAAGATAATCAAATGAGTACATTATGAAACATATTTATAACCTTAAAAGTTGTATAAAGATTGGGGGAAAAAAAGCACAAAAGAGCAAAAATCGGATTTATAGAACTTTATGCAACTTGTAATCTTCAAATGCATATAGCTATGTGAAGTAGGAAAGGTCTGCTTCAAAGGAAAGAGATAGGCAGCCCAGGAGGTTTGGTCTTCGCTTATATTATAAACAAGTCAGTATTTGAAAAGAAGAGCCTTTACAAAACAAAAAATCACTTCTTCGGGCTCTGTAAATATTCATCTTTACACTTCATTCCATTTAAACTTTATTCCATAGTGGAATAAAGGCACTCTCCCTTTTATATAGGAAGGAAGAGCAAATTTTAATAAACTCAGAATTAATAGTGTACTAAATAATGAGGTTTTGCTCTTTCAGAAATATGCAGAAAATTGTGTTTTTCTATGAGAGGTTAAAGTTGGCTAATACGGGAGTTGGTGTTTGTGATTTCAACTGCATTTAGAAAGCCAAGTACAATAGTAATTCTTATGTTAGAAAAATCACAGTTTTAAGCTGATGTTATGATGTCTTAAACAAATACTGCCACACAAGAAATTGCATGCTCTTACCCCAAGGTGCTAATAAATCCATTTGTCGATCCCTCCGCGTACAGAGAACAAATGTCTCCAATATGTAGGAAGCTAGACATTTTGTCAGACATGCCTTTCTCGAAAATCCTAGACAAAGTAAAATATGCAACATTGTTAGAAGAAAAGAAATGCTCGGAGGGGGAAAAAAGTCACTAAGAGTTGGCTTAGCTCAATTTTCCAAAGTGCCTTACTTAAAAGTCAAATTTAAATATGAGTTTGACAGGCAGGCAGTTCCATGAGCCAAGTGAGGACATATGCAACAACATTTTTTTCCCGTATATTATTTAATTTCAGGATATTCCAACCATAGGAACATTTGTTTCTAACAAAACCATGCCTGAGTCAAATTCTACAAGTTGAGGACCCTCGATAATAAAAACTGCAGTGAATAGAAAGTCTGCAGGGAACTCAGCCAACAACGCTGCAGTGATTAGGGAGTTAGTTGGAAAGTCTGACTTACGAAACATTAACATATTCAATTTGCCTCAGGGAATGTTAAGTCAGAAGGAAACACCTGGTATAAAACTTGGGTCTGGCAAGGCCGCAGTGCCTGGGCTAAGGTACCAAAGCAACAAAATGGCATTAATAAAAGGAAACCCGGTAATAAATACCACAAATTTCCAGCAGCCGTTTAGGCCTTTTAAGCATTCCAAAACTGTACGCACTTCACCCAAATGCTACTTAAATGTCTTTTTCCTTCTCCTCTTTCATCAAGAAACACTTCCAGAGGATCAAAGTCCTTTAGACAGCACCTGGCCCAGATCCTTCAGTATTTGGGTAAGAACAATAAGGTTCCCTGGCCAGGAACACACAGCTAGTTAGAGTCAGTCTTCGAAAAAGCTCTTCAGTTTCACGAAATCTCTACAAAGCCCAGAAATTGTTAAACACACACACACACAAATATCAACAAAAATATTGACTTGACTTCTAGAAACAGCTTTCACCAGGGCCACAAATATTGAGGAGTGGGAGCCGATTGTAAAAAGCTAAATTGACATTTAAAAAACAAACTCAGTTATGTGGGAAGACTGTGTGCTGGTGTGGACTGCGGCTAACTGCCCAGTGTTTCCGCAGGCACCTGCTGCAGAGATGCCCAGGGTAACCCAGGTTTTCCCAAGACCCCTCCTCCAAATCCAGACCCTTTTACAGTCCTTTCCCCATCCATTTACTCAAGTTTCCCTTCCAGAAGCCCATTTACCCGACACAGCCACAAAAGCTGTGATGGTGTGGAACAGTGTTATGTCTCCTTCAATTGCTTTCTGGGTGCCAAGTTTTCTTTCAGGAAGAATTATGCAGCAATGATCAGCATGAAACTTTGGGAAGCAACCTCCTACCTTAGCAGGAATGTCAGCTACTGAAAGCAAACTGATGTTAAAGAACCTCAGTTCACTGCTTGGGAGAAGCTACAAGGAAAAGCTAATTTGTCAGCCCCTTTCCTCCCTTCCAACAACCCAGACATTGCAGATAAAGAGCATTTCATTAAACATGAACTTATTTATAGAGGGAGACAGCAACTGAGAACACAGAATAAACTCTCAAACAAAAGAGCCAGCATCTCTAGACCTTGAGGGAAGACACATAAATAACGTGCAGAAGGACAGTTTGCCAAGTACCACTCTCTGGAATCATGTCAGTCATTGTTTAAATTCTTTATAACTACATGATTTTATACCTAAAGACACACCAATGTTTTAAACAACAACCAGAAAGGCGGCACAAATGGAAAACATCAAGGGGGATTAATATTTCCCTTCTGTGCTTATATTGTAAAGTTTTATCTTAAAGGGTCAGGAAGTCAGCATACTTCTGGGACCAATTATTAGAAGACAATGTGTTTGAATTTTGAGCCTGACCAAATTTGTGTCCATACACCCTGGCCTCCCAAAAGGACACCAAGGAATTTCCAAATGCAGGAGAGCAGGTATGTGCTCCAGCAAGAGGACTAGGGCCTTGTCCAGTGTGACTAAGGGTCTCCTTTCAGGATAGCCCTTCAGATAAGCATTCAGCCCCAGTGGAGACCAGGTCAGGAAATAGCAGTGCCTGCTGTTTTGTGAACTATCACCACCACCTGAATACCTTACTGAAAGATTCCAGGCCCTTCATGAGAAGAAGCAGACAATTCAGTGTCCTCAGTGACAAAGCATGACATACCCCATGTCGCTTACAGCTGATCACTGCAATAGATGTCTGGACACTCCATTCCTACAGCATGGTTCTGCATTATTTTCCTTTTTTTTTTTTTTTGAAATGGAGTCTTGTACTGTCGCCCAGGCTGTAGTGCAGTGGAGTGAGGCTTACTGCAATCTCCGACTCCTAGGTTCAAGCAATTCTCCTGCCCAGCCTCCTGAGCAGCTGGAACTACAGGCGTGCGCCACCAAGCCCAGCTAATTTTTTTGTATTTTTAGTAGAGACAGGGTTTCACCATGTTGGCCAGGATGGTCTCGATCTCCTGACCTCGTGATCCACCCACCTCGGCCTCCCAAAGTGCTGGGATTATAGGCGTGAACCACCACGCCCGGCCTATTTTCTTTTCTGATAATAATAGCTGGCATCTATCAAGGATTTCTCATGCCCACCATTGTGTTAAGGGCTTTACAAATGTTCTCTTAGTGAATCCTCATGACCACAGCAGGAGTTAGGTACTACCATTATTGCCATTTTATTGTTGGAAACACTGAGGTAGAGAGGTAAGATGCCCACGTCACATATAATTAGCAAGCAGTAGGATCAGGGTTGTTATAACCCAGGTTTTAGATGGAATCTCGCCCTGTTGCCCAAGCAGGAATGCAGTGGCACAATCTCAGCTCACTGCAACCTCTGCCACCTCCCAGGTTCAAGCAGTTCTCCTACCTCACCCTTCAGAGTAGCTGGGATTACAGGCACCCACCACTATGCCTGCCTAATTTTTTGATCTTTTGTAGAGATGAGAGTTTTGCCATGTTGGCCAGACTGGTCTTGAACCCCTGGCCTCAAGTGATCTGCCCGCCTCGGCCTCCCAAAGTGCCGTGAGTCACCACGCCCGACCCAGGTCTATCTGACTCTGCAGTGGAGGTGTTTATCAACAGTGATCCTGGGAATACAGGTTAAAATGGTCAATGTTCTTATGCACTGGATGATTACAGAGAACTGAGTTTCTTCTTATGGACAATTCTGTTTCCTAATTTTTCTACCATGGTTCTGTAAATACTTTTGTAAGTCAGAAAAAAAAAATTAAGCATCTCCTAACCAAAATACTTATTAACTGGCTGAGATAATGGAACAAATAACCTTTAGCCACATTTTACATCTCCCCCTGAAATCACAGGCCAGTCCACCCACACTGCTAATGATCTTCTGGGCAATCTGCCAGGGGTTCCCCATTAAAAAGGGTGGGGAGGACAGATCCTTCCCCAGGGGTCTCAGGCAATAATTCCCCTCACAAAGGACTGGGCAGAAAGCTTGCTGGTCTGGCTAGAAACCTCTGGAGATCTCCTCTGGCCTCCCCTTAGTGAAGTGGAGGAAGGAGATTGGGAGAGGAGGACAGGTTTTAGTGCAATTATCAGTGATGTCCTGGAAGGAAAAACAAAGGCCGGGTAAGTCAACAGAACAAGCCTCACTGGCCGGGAGGGGTGGAGGTGGAAAGTCCGCCCCAGAAGCGATGGGCCTGGGAGCAATCTTCTGGAAGACTTCCTGTTGTTCAGAAGCTGGGTGGGAGAGCCCGCCTCTTTATCTGATCGTGGACCATTTGTGCCTGTAAACTTCTAGCAGCTGCACTCAGGGCTCCTGTGTCACTTACACCATGACAAGGACCACCTCAGAGAAAATAGAGCTGGCGCCAACCTGCCAATGAGCTGCGGAACTTCAAACGCTTATGGACACCCAGGTCTCTGCTGGCAAGCCATGCCTGACATACATGAGGGCAGGCTTAGGCACTCGGCTCCCATATTCCACCCTGGCTCTCTGTCCCTAAGCTCTTATTAGGAGCCCACTGCCACCTCTGTGCTTTCATCTCCTTGTCTGTTAAATGGGGATAATACTCACTTCAAGAGGCTGTGGTGAGGAATAGATGAAATCATTCTTGAAAAGCACCTGGTACAGTGGCTGACATACTTGAATTGCTCTATGCTGGTTATTTTTTTTTTTTTTCCTTGAGAGAGACAGTAGAATTCTGAAAGATTCCAAGACTTCAAATTTTAAACTCAGTAAAGGATCCCCTGTTTAAAAAGTCAGCTGTGTATCATAACAAATGAACTCCTATATGACCCATGATGATAGATTTTACTTCAAGGAAGATAATTTATCCTTCCTAATTCCCATGTTGAAAAAAGGTGAACAATACTGAATTACACTCAACTCCCAGGCACAGAGCATTATAGCCTTTCAGAAAACACAGAATCACAGAATAAAAGTTAGAAGGAACCCTGTAAAGCATGTAATTCCACTTACTGCCCAATAATGGAATCTCCCCACCACGCCGCCTATGGACGGTCTCACTGGGCAATAGAGCCTATTCTATGTTCAAACAATTACTCCTAAGCCAGGCACAGTGGCTCATGCCTGTAACACACTTTAAAAGGCCAAGGCGGGAAGATGGCCTGAAGCAAGGAGTTTGAGACCAGCCAGACCCCATCACTACAAAAAATAAAAGTAAAAATACATTAGCAGGGCATGGTGGCACACCCCAGTAACCCAGCTACTTGGGAGGATCACTTGAGCCCAGGAGCTCCAGACTGCCATGAGCCGTGACTGTACCACTGCACTCCAGCCTGGCAAATAGAGCAAGACTCTGCCTATGAAAAAATAAAATAAAACAATTACTCCTAGCCCCTCAAAGGACAGCTGCCTCCCAGAACTTTTGCCATTTATCTGTCCTCTGGCGCATCTAAGACCTCTGCATATGTGAATGCTATCTAGATTATTTCTCCTTAACATTTCACTTCTTTTCACAAAGTATCACCATCCTCCCCCCAATTCCTGATGCAGCATATTCCCAAGAGCACCACTCCACCCATGGCAGGCAAAGAGTCTCCAGAGGCTCCAGAGTCAAAGTGCCCAGGTTCAAACCCCAGCTCTGCCACTTACTCACTGCAGAACTTCAGGCAAGTTCCAGAACTTCCCTAAGCCTTGCTTTTCCCAGCTATAAAATGGGGAGAGTAAGGGCACCTACCTCAGCAAGCTGACATGAGGTCCAGAAAGACAGTGTTTACAAAACACTCAGCAAAGCATCTGGCATAAAGTAGGCGTGCCATCAACATATGCTATTACTATTAGACCATCACCGCCACCCACGACCATTCTGATCAATGGAAGCACCTATTAAAACAGGATTCTTCCAGGGTGGCTTTGGCCAGAGCAAAGAAAGGTAGATCAGTGACTCTGGGAGATACTCTTGCAGAGAGAGGCTGTGGCAACTCTGTCAAGCCTCACACCACCCTCTGGCTGAGGTTTCCTTTGCTCTCTATTCAAACTGCTCCTGAGCCATGAGTGAAAAAAGGGGCAGAGAGGATTTGATTCTATTCCCAAGAAAGGTGCAAATAAAAAAAAAAATGCAGAGAGATCTCCTTGGGGAACAGAAGCCAGAGCTGCTCTTCAGAATCTGTGTTGCTCTCTGCCTTCTCTATACCTTTCCTGGTCTTCTCGTCCACTCTGCTGGCTCCAGTCACTGTTATATGACAAGGATTCCCAAATCTGTCTCTCATGACCCGCAGCTACTAGAGTTCTGCTCCTGGCGACTCACGACATCTCAATGTATCAAAAAGAATTCACCCGCCTGCCCAACCTGTTTCTCCTTCACACCTTTTCTCAGCGACCACCAGCAAAGCCTGGTGGCTACTCCAGTCCTCCGTCTCTCATGTTCCCTGCCACAGGGCCTTTCCCTGTGTTGTTCTCTCAAGCCTACAACACTCTCATCCCCACCCCACCCCTTGCTCTAGTTAAAGCCAAGTCACCCTTCAGCTCTAAATTCAACTACCATTTCCACCAGAAAATCTTCCCCACCCCTCAGATGAAGTTAAATTCCACTCTCATAAACTCTACACCATGGATCTCTCCTTTCAGCCTTCATCTCAGTTACAAGTTCACATTTATTTGTGCAATTCCTGTCTGACACCCTACAAGGCACATGCTGTATTCTTGAGATCTGTGTGTGATGTGTTTTGTATACAACTGTATTCCCAACAGCAATGGCTAGCACATAGTAGGTACTCAGTAATATCTGTCAAATAAATGAATGAAGAAGTCTAATCCAGCATCAATTTTTGCTGATTTATATCTCTTGAATCCTCTAGCTCCCCGTGCTCCTGCTAACCTGAGTCTTAGCCAGCATCATTTCTCAACTGGACTCCCTAAGGCCTTCCTGCTCATTCCTCTGAATCTGTCTTTCCTCCTCAGTCTATTCTGCATACAACATCCAGCGTGATCTTTTAGAAACATAAATCAGACCATATCATTCCCCTGCTTAAAACCTTCCAACATCTCTTTGGAGCACTTCACGATTTAGCCCTGCCTACACTTCCCCTTGCTCTCTATACTCCAGCCATAATGAATTTTGTCCAGCCCCCTGCCCCCGATGCTCTGTTCCCTGGACCTTTTTGCACATGCTTTCCCTGCAGCCTGAGACATCTCCCTCCCTCCCCTAACTCCCATTCACCTTCATAGCCCCAGTTTGATGTCTCCACCTCTGGGAAGTCCTCTCTGACCTCCCAAATCAGGGTTATAAGTCTCCAACATACTCGTCTGTATAGCAACCTGGGTCCACCACCACTGTCCCAGCATTGCTTATTTACCTGTTTGTCTACTCCATTAGACTGCAAACCCATGAGGGCAAGAACCTCAGTTGTCTTCTTCCCTGTTGCATCCTAGTACCTAGCAGTACCTGGGATACAGCAAGCAGTCAAATTTGGGTTCAGTGTCACTTTAGTGCCATTTTATCTGCTTCCTCAAAGAGTTTGTACTAGTTTTGCTTGTTTTTTAGAGTCGGGTCTTACTCTGTCACCCAGACTGGAATGCAGTGGTACAATCATAGCTCACTGCAGCGTTGACCTCCCTAGTTCAAGGGATCCTCCCACCTCAGCCTCCTGAGTAGCTAGGACTACCAGTGCATACCACCATGCCTGGCTAAGTTTTTTCATTCTTATTTTTGTAGAGACAAGGTCTCACTATGGTGCCCAGGCTGGTCTTGAACTCTTGCCTCAAGCAATCCTCCTGCTTCAGCCTCTCAAAGTGCTGGAATTATAAGCATAAGCCACCACACCTGGTTTGTTATTCAGGTGATTGTTTTCTAAAACAAATTAAAGCCAAATTTACAGTGTTGGATCAAGGAGAACAGAGCCTACTTGGTCTTTTTCAACAGATTTCTTTTTCCTTTCCCTTTTTTGAGATGGAGTTTCACTCTGTTGCCTGGGCTGGAGTGCAATGGCATAATCTTGGCTCACCGCAACCTTTGCCTCCTGGGTTCAAGCCATTCTCCTACCTCAGCCTCCCGAGTACCTGGGATTACAGGTGCCTGCCACCATGCCCAGTTAATTTTTGTATTTTTCGTAGAGACAGAGTTTCACCATGTTGGCCAGGCTGGTCTTGAACTTCTGACCTCAGATGATCCACCCACCTTGGCCTCCCAAAGTGCTGGGATTACAGGCATGAGCCACAGTGCCTAGCCTTTTCAATAGATTTCTATGAGAAATCTGGAAGCAAGAAACAAAATATCTAACTTTTATCCCTGGAAAGATACTCTGACTTTTATGCCCACTGACCATCCCCTTTACATGTCCAAAATGGCTTGGAGTACTGACAAGAGTGTACACTTGGAAACAGACTCAGAACACGTGAGTCTGAATTCTAGCCTCAAATTACTAGCTGTGTGTCCTTAAGCAACTTCCGTAACTTCTCTGAACCTCAGCTCTCTTATCTGTAAAAAAGCAGGCAATGCTTCATATTTATCAGAATCATTGTGAAGAGTAAACTAAATAATCCACATAAAGTGGTCAACACAGTACTTGGCCCTTCACTCTCATTTTCTGCATGTCTGATAAGTCTGAAATGAAAAATTCATTTTTGTTCCTTCAAAGTCTTCACTCACCTTTGTCCTTGTGATTCCTCTACTTGATAAATGCGGCTTACATGGTCAATACTGTAGGAAACACGTCTGAAGAAACAAGGGCCCCAGGAATAATTAAATCCTCTGTAAGCCCATGAGGTGGCTGACATTTGGACAGCATATCCTAAGTACTGTTGTTTTGTCAGTACCCAAACTCATAATACCCAAGCTGGCCAGACCTCAACTCAACTCCCCCGCCTTCTAACATCAATCTAGGTCCCCTGCTGGCAGTGGGGGTGGTGGAAACCTCTTCAAAGGGATAGTAATTCAGTATTTAGAACCTCTTCTACTTTGGTGGAAAACAGGCCAAAGCACAGCCTCACTAAAAAAGAAATATGCTCATTTAATTTTAAGCAGCAGCTCAAGATAGGTTTTGGATTTTATTTTTCTTTTTTTCTTTTGCTAAAAGCTTTGAGTGTGATGGAAAACTCACTCATTTGACTGTGGCAGTAAAACTCACTTATTGGAATTTTTCCATCTATTATTTCTCCTGCACACACTTAACTAATTGCATTACATTCATTTCTAAAAAAAAAAAAAAAAAAAAAATCTCGATTTTCGCCTACACAGAATTCTGAATTTAAAAGATAAGAACTCCTGAATCAGAGACTAAAGTAGAACACTTCATTAACCAGGAAGTTACCTAAGGGATCACTTAATCCTCAAGGGTACACAGGCTTGGGAGGAAATGAGAAATTGACTTTATAGTAGTTAGGGGACCCTAAAACCACAGACATGCTCGTTTTTACCAAGACACAAAGGCAAGCCTCCTGTGTTTAATTAAGATGAAACCTACTGGCCACTGGGGCTGAACTGCCTGACTTTCAGTAATCCAGTCGCGAGGGAATCTCACTGACAGTCTGACCTTAAATGAGATCCTTCTAAGCATGAGACTTCAGATCCCCTGCCATGCCTGCAACCCCTCGCCTCGTCCCCACAGTGCACCATTAATTTCCTGATGACCAAGCTCCTCTATATTTTACCACCCAATTACCTTACCAGTGAAAATCTGATATATTGCTGACCCAAGACACATGCAAAATACTCCCCAGAGGCCTGAATTTGTAATCATTTTACCTCCTTAAACAACTACGCTGGCTAGCACAGAATATAGCTCATCTATTACTAAAAGCTTCCACCCTGGTTCCTTAAACACCAGTTATGACAGAACCTAAGAGCAGTAGTGTCAACCTAATTTCTATTGCAGGACACAACTTCATCTGAGACCAAAAGCTACAAAAAGAACCAAGTAAGAGTTGGAGACTAACAGTTATAAAGCAAGTTACACTTGAAGCTGCTATTCTCAGACACAGAGAGGAACCTATGCTTTATAATATTTTAATGACCCGTCCCCATTGCAGAATTTCTGGACTGCTTGGTATAATCTTGCTCATCAGAAAAAGATGAACGTAAGACAATACCACTAGCTTCCAAATTCTCGGTATTCCTTTGCATTTCAGAAGGAGCTTTAATTAGGAAACAATTTTGTTTCATAAAAACAACTGAAAAGCATCCCCATGTATTTATTTCTGAACAGAAAGATCTGATACAATACCCAGACTTAGAGATGGTCAATTGCACCCTGTAACTTAAGCCTTCAGTTTCTCTCTCCCTCTAATGTTCCATGCCACAATCCCACATTTCAAATTACGAGTCAGTGGCCCTCAATGGTGGCCCAAGGGTCAGGGAAACTTCAAGGTCAAAACTATTTTCACAGTAACATTGAGGCATTATTTTCATTTTCACTCAGTCTCTCACACATGTACAGTGAAGTTTTCCAGAGGCTGCAAGGCACATGACATAACAATAGACTGAAGACAGAAGCAGATACATGATCTGTGAATCCAGCTATGTTCTATGAAGCCAGACTTCAAAGTGATTTGCAAAAAAAAAAAAAGCCACTATTCTCACAAAATTTTTATTTGGGAAAATATTCTTCTTATTCATTAAAAATAAGTCAATAGGTCAATGTGCAATGGATTTTTGAAAGTATTTTTTCAATATTAATTTTCTCAGTGCTAACTTCTATCATGGTAAATGCAGACAGATACAACTCACATCAACATAAGTTCTTTATGGTCCTGAATTGTTTTTAGGCATGTAAAGAGCTCCTGAGAGCCAAAAGTTTGAAAACCACTGCCATAAACTTTTTTTTAAGAGTTTCCCTGGCAATGACTGTATGCTTAGGACTCTCACTGTGTAAGTTTGAAAACTTTATGCAACAGGACGAAAATGCAAAATATACAACTGTACAGCCAGGGCTTTAGAGAGTGAACTGTTTGATTTGCAACTTAAATCTTCCTTCTTATCGAATGTATTTATTGATACCTACTATTCGCCACCACTACTCTAGGTACTGGGGATATAGATCAAAGCAAGACAGGCAAGGTCCCTGCTCCTATGATACCTATATTCTAGTGAGGGCAGACAGACAGGAAACAGATCAGCAAGACAAATCAGAGCGTGACCAGCAAATGTGAAAAATTAAAACTAGGTGATATGATTAAGTGACAAACTCAATTTTGGCTGCTCAGAAAAAACAAGATGAGACATTTAAGCGAAGACCTGAAAGTCAAGAGGCAGTCATGCAAAAAAAAAAAAAAAAATCAGGCGGAAGAGCATTTTAGGTAGAGCCAACAGCTAGTACAAAGGCCGTAAACCAGAAAAGAGTTTGGCAAATTCCAGAAACAGAATGCCAGCCCAATGTCTACGGCACTAATGGGGAAAGGAAGAAAGTACACACAGAAGTCACGGTAGAGAAGGCAGAGCCAGTAGGACTTCACGGGCCACGCTAAAAAGTCTGTCTCCTATTCTAAATGCAATGGTAAGTTTCTAACCTTGATCAAGTTACTTCCCTTATCTGGCCCTCAATTTCCTCCTCTGCAGAATGGGGATAATGAGGACTTATCTCAGACTTATTATGACAATTAATTGTAAAAAAGAAAATATGCTTAGCACATAGAAAGGGGCACACGGGAAGCATTCCTATTTGCTGTTATAATTCTACCTTCTAATCTGTTCTATTTTCTATTCCCATAAACTACTCTTTCTCAACTTCTTAGGCTTATAATCAGCAGAGGATCAGCTCTGGCAACCACTTGTCAAAGTCCAAACAAGCGAATATACAAAAGGGACACATGAGTTGCACTGACCTGAACATATCAGTGCCAACTCCAACAGAATGTTTTCCCCACTATCCCTGATAAAACCAGAGCCACCAAAGCAAAGCCAGGTGAGGAGTGAATGCCAGCATCTCATTCACACACCATCCTTTGTGTCTATCCTCCAGTCGCCAAGCTTTGGCACCTGGCCCCAAAGCACCTGCATTTGGACAGTCATTCTTCTGCTAAAAAATGTAGCCAACAACAAATCCATCAGCCTTCCCTGTTCTTTCCTGGCATAATCACACTACCTCCACCTCCTAAAAAACAAAATGCCCTTGCCAAAGTCCTTTGGCGCTGGTTTTCTTGCTGCTTGCTTTAAAAATAATAAAACCAAAAAGCTTTCTTAGGCCGGGCATGGTAACTCATGCCTGAATTCCAACACTTTGGGAGGCTGAGGTGGGTGGATCACTTGAGGTCAGGAGTTCAAGACCAGCCTAACCAACAAGGCAAAACCCCATCTTTACTAAAAATACAAAAATTAGCCAAACGTGGTGGCACGCGCCTGTAGTCCCAGCTGCTCGGGGATTGCTTGAACCCGGGACGTGAAGGTTGCAGTGAGCCGAGATCATGCCACTGTACTCCAGCCTGGATGACAGAGCAAGAATCCTTCTCAAAAAAAAAAAAAAACCTTCCTTTAAAGATAGGCAGCAAAGAGATGGGCTTACACATGGGGCTTTTGCTCAAAGCACCTGGCAAGCCAAGAGGCCATAAGGCAGTTGGACCCTCAGAACCATGGATAAGCACCAAGACAAAAAGGCACCATTTCACTTTTTAGGTCAAGCAGTACCCAGCAAGGCAGGTTAACAATGGGATGAGCCCAGCAAATCATGCGGTCTTTCACAGGAGAAACAGGAGTATGCCCAGAAAAAGGAAGAGCTGCTGGCATTTGATCAATCTCCTGGCAAGAGGCCAAGGAAACTCCCTCCAGAGGAACACTAGTCTCTCTGCGATGCCCTCACCCAGGTACATATATGGTAATATGGCTGTAAATACGGGGTAGAGAAAACCTAATACATTTACAGTTGACTTGTTCAAGAGGGAGAAAAAGTCTCCCAACAGTTCCTGCTCCTGTTCCTGGGCACTCTCAGGGTTAATTTCAGAACTTCCTTTGAGCAAAGATGCTTGGCGATATCATCTTTATTGTGAAATGAGGATGAACAGCACATTTTTTACTTGGACACAACGCTACCCTCCTCCCCACACGTTTTCACACAGCCTCCCCTCCATGCCTTCTTGTCCCCATTAGCTGCTAATCAGATCATCCTCAGAAATGCAGCATGTACCCAGCACCAGATGATTTATTCTCTGGCAAAAAAGCACTTCTCTCGGAGTATAGAAAATCATATTCTGCTTTCGTTTTCAGGCAGTCCCAAAGGAAGTCACCAACTCAGAAGTTTCAACTTTAAGCAAGGCCCTTCATGACATCCCAGAAATAGCAGCTGTAAATGTGAAGTTCAGAGGAGTGATTCTCTAGTATAATACAACGTTGATCATTCCCCATCCCCCCGCCACATGCATAGACAGACACAAAAATAAACCTACTCGCTTTTTCAGACACGTCTGCTAAAGAACCTGTCCCCCAAACAGGTATAGCATCTACAGAGTTATTTCTCAAAAAAAGATGCCCATACTGACATTTGCTCTCACGGCTTCTATTCTTCAAGGCCAAAGTAAGAGAATCCAACCAAAAGCTCAACATTTCCCAGACAGAGAGCTGCAGATTTGGTGAGTGGAGAGCACTTAGCTCAAATTCTTTATTTTCTGGGTAGAAAAAACAAACCTGAGGCCCAGTGATTTCTTGGAAGTCACGCAGCTGATGAGTGGCCAAAGCTAGACCACAGGGCTCGAGATACCAAGGTCAGTGTTGTTTTGGTTTTATGTCTTTTTGTTTTTTGGGGGAGGGGGCGATAAGGGAGCAGGTTCTTATTTTGTTAAAAAGTTGAAGTCAGTCCCAGCCTGAAGAGACATCCCTCTGCCTACACAACCCAAACTTCAAAAAACCAGCAAATCAAGTTAGGACAATATCCTCAGAGAGAGATAAAAGACTCACCCAGCCTGAAAAATTCACTCAAGGACAGTTTCTCAGCCTGATCACTACTGACATTCTGCTGGGGGTCGGGGGGGGCTGTCTTGTGCACTGAAGGATGTTGAGCAGCATCCCCGGCCTCTGCCCACAAAACGCCAGTAGCACCCCACCCCTGCCTGCCAGAAAGAACCCAAGATGTCTCTAGACGATACCAAATGTCCCCCGGTGGACAAAACCACCCTCCCTGTCCCCATTGAGAACCACTGCTCTAGGACATAGATAGGTTTTGCTTTTTTTTTTTTTTATCTGTAAAGCCTTCTGCAAACATTTGTTTTTAGACAACTTGGCAGCAATGAACCGAAGCAGGTATTTTTACACCTATTCTACAGAAGAGGAAACAGATGCACAGATGTTCCACGTTTGCCCCTTACCCAAGAAGCAGTCAACACTCGGTGAGGCGGAGTTCCCAACCTGTGGCTCACCAAGGCAATACCATTACGACCCGAGAGCAGCTTGGTTTCACTACCTGATTTTTCCACTCCCGTTTATGAATACTCAACAGTTTCCCAAGCCAAATGTACTTCAGAGAGTTGTACTGAACAACACCTCAAAAGCTATCAAAAGGAAATGCTTAATATATCTCTACGCGGTCCTCATGTCATCCTCTGCAGAAAGGGCTTTTCTTTTCTTTCGTTTTTTTTAATTGAGATGGAGTCTCACTCTGTCGTCCAGGCTGCAGTGCAGTGGTGCAATCTCGGCTCACTGCAACCTCCACCTCCTGGGTTCAAGCAATTCTCCTGCCTCCGTCTCCTGAGCAGCTGGGACTACAGGCACCCGCCACCACGCCTGGCTAATTTTTTTTTTGTATTTTTAGTAGAGACAGGGTTTCACCATGTTGGCCAGAGTGGTCTCAAATTCCTGACCTCAGGTGATCCGCCTACTTTGGCATCCCAAAGTGCTAAACTTACAGGTGTGAGCCCCAGTGCCTGGCTGTAAAAGGCTTTTCGAAGAAAAATTCTAGTTCAAGAAATATTTAATCAGGAGAGATGTACAAAAAACTAGGTTCTTCCAAGCAGCCTTCAAAGGAAGACAAAACATACATACAAATTACTTGCGTAAGCACTTCCTGTGTGCCAGGTATTCTTATGAGTTTGAAAAAAAAAAAAAGGGGGCCCATAAGGAAAACAGGTTTCGGTGCCCTGGAGTTTCAAATGACAGATTTTCAAGTATCAGAAAAAGCTTTCCAGAGGAGGAAGCATTTGGGGATGGGCCCTAAGGAATAGAAGGATTTGGCAAGGTGGATGGAGAGGGGGTAGGGAGGGACACATGAGACAGAACATACACACACACGACAAGGCAAACAAATGAACGTCCCTCATCTGAGTGTCATATCAGCTCTTCCTGTTCAGAAATATGTGCCTGAGATGCTTTTAAGCTGTTCTTGCAAAAGAAAATCATTTCCCAGATAAAGCTCCTTCTGAAATGCAAATGAACAGTAAGAAATTTGGAGGCTAGTGCTATTTTTCTTATGTTCATCTTCTGATGAGTCGCATTATATCTAGTTGTCCAGAAGTTCTGCTGATGGGACAGGTTGGAAAGTATAAAACATAAATTCCTCAGTGTCAATGACAGCAGGTGAAAATGCAGCTTTGTTTTGTTTACGGCAGTGACTTCACAACTCTAGGGGGTACATGTACCATCTGGTTTCTTTCTGCCTTCATCTGAACAGCCAATAAAAGCATCCTTCAGACTGGGCACTGTGGTGCACACCTGTAATCCCAGCACTCTGGGAGGCCAAGGCGGGGATCACAAGGGCAAGAGATTGAGACCATCTTGGCCAACATGGTGAAACCCCATCTCTACTAAAAATACAAAAATTAGCTGGGCATGGTGGCATGTGCCTGTAGTCCCAGCTACTTAGGAGGCTAAGGCAGGAGAATCGCTTAAACCTGGGAAGTGGAGGTTGCAGTGAGCCGAGATCGCGCCACTGCACTCTAGCCTGGAGACAGAGAGAGACTCCTTCTTCAAAAAAAAAAAAAGCATCCTCCAAACATAAGCATTAAAGTTCCCATGTTTGCCAAAGAGAGAATCCTGAAAGAGCTACTTACTCTCACTTTAGGTTGGTGATCAGTCTACCTTTCCACTTCACTGAAAATAAGGCTGCAGGGGGAAAGTACAAAGGTCAGCTTCAGCTTCAACAGGTGAGAGCTAGCCGTGAAAAAGCAAAGGAACCACTGGAAGATGAGGACTGAAAAAGCACAGGAACAGGCATCCTCCAATGCAGATATTTTCATGTTTTCACATGTGTGTGAATCACCTGAGGATCTTGCAAAAATGTAGGTTCTCATTCATTGAATGTGGAGTAGGGTCTGAGAGTCTGCAATTGCTAGCAAGTTCTCAGTTAATGTCAATAATGCTAGTCTGGGAACCCCATTTGGAGTGGCAAAGATGTAGAACAGTGTTTCTGAAACATTTGACTACATCCCAGAGTAAGAAAAATACTGGACTTACAACACAATCTTCATTGTGCATGTGAGACAAAGAATTTTGTTGCAATGTAAACAGTTCTTTTTAAGTATTCACGCGATACACTTCCATGTTTTCTATTCTAGAGTATGCCATTTAAAAAAAAAAGTCTGGGCTGGGTGCAGTGGCTCACGCCTGTAATCCCAGCACTTTGGGAGGCCGAGGCGGGCAGATCACGAGGTCAAGAGTTCAAGACCATCCTGGTCAACATGGTGAAACCCCATCTCCACTAAAAAAATACAAATATTAGCTGGGAGTGGTGGTATGTGCCTGTAGTCCCAGTTACTCGGGAGGCCGAGGCAAGAGAATTGCTTGAACCCGGGAGGCGGAGGATGCAGTGAGCCGAGATCACGCCACTGCACTCCAGCCTGGCGCCTGGTGACAGAGCAAGACTCTGTCTCAAAAAAAAAAAAAAAAAGTTTGGCCGGGCCTGGTGACTCACACCTCTAATCCCAGCACTTTGGGAGCCCAAGGCAAGAGGATCACTCAAGCCCAGAAGTTTGAGGCCAGCCTGGGCAACATAGGGAAACCCAATCTCTACAGAAAAAAAAAAAAAAATTGTTTAATTAGCCAAGTGTGGTGGGGCACACAGGTGGTCCCAACTACTCAGGAGGCCGAGATGAGAGGATTACTTGTGGCTGGGAGGTTAAGGCTGCGTGAGCCAAGATCGTGCCACTGTACTCCAGCCTTGGCAACAGAACAAGACCTTGTCTCAAAAAATAAAAAGTTCATCGAAGCCCATTAAATTGATTTAACAACCTCTTAGTGGGTTGCCACAGAATTTGAAAAACATCCCCCCAGCGGGGCGCTGTAGTATACACGCCTATAATCCCAGCACTTTGGGAGGCCAAGGCGGACAGATCACAATATAGTGAAACCCCGTCTCTACTAAAAATACGAAAATTAGCTGGGCATGGTGGCGTGCGCCTGTAGTCCCAGTGACTCAGGAGGCTGAGGCAGAAGCATCGCAGTGAGCCAAGACTGTGCCACTGCACTCCAGCCTGGTGATAGAGAGAATAAGAGTAATATTCTTGCTCATCTCGGGAGAACGAGTATGTATTAGCCTCACCAATTTTTTAAAAAAGTTTAGATTATGTTCAGAACTCTTTGCAAAAAGGCAATGTTGGGTCACTTGCATTTTGGAAATGCTTTCACCTAAGAAATTCAAGTTTTAAGTTTTCTTCATTTTAATTTTCTCGTCTGTAAGATGAGGATGACAAGAGTACCTACATGGCCCTAAGTGGAGATCTCTAAATACCATTTTGGCCAGGCCGATGGCTCACACCTATAATCCCAACACTTTGGGAGGTCAAGGTAGGAAGGCTGCTTGAGTCTAGTTGTTTGAGACCAGCCTGGACAACATGGTGAGAACCTGTCTCTACAAAAAACACAAAAGGTTAGCCAGGTGTGGTGGTGAATGCCTGTGGTCCCAGCTACTCAGGAGGCTGAGGTGTGAGGATAGCTTGAGCCCAAGAGGCAGAAGTTGCAGTGAGCTAAGATTGTGCCACTGCACTCCAGGCTGGGCAACAGAGTGAGACCCTGTCTTAAAAAATAAAAAGACAAAATAAAACAAAACAAGAAACATTTGTCTCCTAAAAAAGCAAAGGCTCCTTGGAGAAAAGGCTGATTCTAGCTCTGGGACAAGAAATAGAGAAGATGAGCCTGGAATATCTTGTTATACAGAAATCAAAAAAGCTAGCAAAAACTACAAGGGCTGTGTCAAAATCTCAGGAACTTTCCCAGCCCACTTCTCAGTGACTAGAGAACTAAAGGCTTTGGGTAGTGAGCATCAAGGGATGCTAATATAACAAGAACAGACATCCAACATCTCACACGTCCCTAAGCAAAGTTTACAGAGTAGACTTACTGGAGTCCCAGGTACTGGGAAGGCTGGGGCAGGGAGACTGCTTGAGTGCAAGAGTTCAAGGCCAGCCTAGGCAACATAGTGAGACCCCTTCTTAATTTAAAAAAGAAAAGAACCTAACTCTGACCAAGCCTCTACATCTAACTACCAAATAATGGTAGACAAAGGGAAGAGAGAAACATGTTAAACCTCAATGCACAGCTGTAATCAGCAAAGTCTAAACTGTGGAGATGTGTATCACCCAGTTTCTTCAGTAACAACAACAACAAAAAAATGCATGGAAAAAAAGATGTGTAGAGGAAATACAGAGATCAATGGACATCAATGATTTGTAATGTATTTACCTTATTTAGACCCTAATTCAAACTGTTAAATAGATGTCTGTGTAAAATTATTATATATTTTTTTTTACAAATATCTATGTATGTATGTATGTATGTATATATATCAAGGAAGTATAAACACAGACTCAGTAAAAACGAAAGGCCATCAAAGGGGCAGATACATTTAAAAAAATGAGACACAGATGTCTGTTTATTAAAAATAAAAGATGTTCAACATGTACAACAGGTAATTTACCAAATGAGAGGTACTGTACACATCCCTTTTTATGAAATTTAAATATATATATAAATTTTACGTATTCATACTTAGAGGAAAAGCCTGAAACCCTAATCTTGAATAGTTGGAATTGTTTTGTTTTGTTTCACGGCTCCTCTTTATTTCCTAATGTGGCACTACAATGAATATGCTATCTTTTTCTCCTCAAAAAAATATTTTAATAGAGATGAGGTCTTGCTATACTGCCCATGTTGAAGTACAGTAGCTATCACAGATGCAATCACAGATGCTATCACAGATGCAATCATACTGCAATGCCGCCTCAAACCCCTGGGCTCAAGTGATTCTCCTGCTTCAGCCTCCTAAGTAGTTGAGTCCAAGGTGTGTGCTACAGGAATGTGCATATCTTATGTAATAAGTAACAAAATTTGAGTTGTGCTTTAAGTCTGTACATATGCAGGGGTCTACTTCACTTGTTAGGGAGAATCACCAACGTAGAGCTTCTAATTCCCCAAGGATGCTAGAGAGCAGAACATTAGTCCTCCTTGTAAATATCTCTTAAAATGACACTGGATACACCGCAGGGTGGCGGTAGGACATAGAAGGTTTGTGTTCAAACTCCAGGATTATCATTAGGTTGTTAGAAATTGCTGTCCAAGCCAACTGTACGTTCACCTACTTGTCAAACTTTACTTTCCTACTGAAGTGAATTAAAATCCCAGGTAAGTCCTGACATTAACCAGACAGTCCAGAAATCTGGGGTTTACCCCCTATCAAGTTCCCATCTGGTATATGATCCTGCCAGCCTTACCAGAGTCTCTCCAGAAAGGATAACGTAGTTTCACGATGTTGAAAACCACACTGAGAATTCTGTGAGAGTTTACAAGTCCTCAGATAAACCACTGTTGACCTACAAAATCTGGTCCCTATAGGCCTGGACCTTGGGTTCCTCTCCCTCCTGAACTCCCAGCACTCTCCCTCAGGTGTGGCCACCCTGGCCTTCTTCTCCCTCCTCCAACATGTCATGCCCACTCCTATCTCAGGGCCTCTGTACTGGCTGCTCTGACATTTGGAATACACTTTCTCCCTGATATCTATAGGACTAACTCGCTTGCCTCCTTCAGCTCTGTGCTGAGATGCCATGTAGTAAAGATCTAATCCCCACCTAAGTACTCCCCTAATGCCTCTCATCATGTCTTGTTGCTTTTTAAAATTGCTGTAAAATATACATACCATAGAATATACCACTTTGAAGTGTTATAACTCAGTGTTACTAAGTACATTCACACTGTTGTGCAGCATCACCACCACCCATTTCTAGAACTTTTTCATCTTTCCAAACAGAAACTCTGCCATCAATAAACGCTAACTGCCCCTACCCCTCTTTTCTCTCCCCTAGCAATCACCATTCTACTTTCTGCCTGCAGAGATCTGACTACTCTAGATGCCTCATGCAGGAAAAATAATAAAATAGGTGTCCTTTTGTTTCTGGCTTGTTTCACTTAGCATAATGCTTTCAAGGTTCATCCACATTGTAGCATGTGTCAGAATTCTCTTTTTAAGCCGGAATAATATTCCATTGTATGTATATTTCACATTTTGTTTATCCGTTCATTCATCAATAGACTTGGGTTGTTTCTACCTTTTGCTACTGTGATAATGCTTCTGCTGACACCGGTGTACAAAGACCTGCTTAAGTCCCTACTTTCAATTTTTTTAAGTATGTACCTTCAAGTGGAATTGGTGGAACATATAGTAATTTTATGTTTATTTTTTTTTTTTAGTAACTGCCACACTGTTCTCCACCGCAGCTTCACCATTTTACATTCCCACCAGCAATGCACAGGGGATCTAATTTCCCCACTTGTTATTTTCTGTTCCCTCCTTAACCAGTTTTCTTTTTCTCCATAGCATTTACTACCTCTAATACTGTAATTCTTACTTGCTTATTTATATTGGCTGCCTCCCACCAATTATGACATAAGCTTCTTGGGAACAGGGCGGTTTGTTCTTTGCTCTATCCTGAGCACCTAGAATACACCTTAGTATACAGCAGGCACTCAAGAAATTTGTTGAATAAAGAATAAAACACTTGAATCACACACAACAACTTGAATAGGCCTCAGAGTCTGTTAAATAGATTTACCACACCATGTGCCTTAAACTACATCCAATTTAGGAATCTCAAAGTTCAATGGGTGATGGTTTCAGTAGTTTATTTGGCTCATCATCAGTAGCAATCATCATCTCAGAACCACAGACACCAAGACAATTGTAAGGAATCATAGAAGTTATATCATTCACATCACTGACTTCAAGCATTAACTGCATCCATCAATTGAGCTATGCACAAACTTAAAACAGCAAAAATGAAAAAAAAAAAAGAACTGCATTCACTTCTGATTAATAGACAGCCTAGAAATGCAATGTGTTTTATTTTTAAAAATCAAACCAAGAGTAAACAAGATGGACACTGGCCTTGTAGAGACTCCTTAATTGGATGTATCCAAAGACAGCTTGACCTAGAAACCTAACTCCAGGCCTACTTTTATTTTGGCTGTTTTTTCTGTTGTTCATATTTGGTGTTTATTTTATTTTGGTTTGTTTTCTAAGAGCTGCTTGTGAAGAAATCTGCCAGAGTTTCCATGATATCATTATAAATGAGCTGAAAAGCCGTGTGATATTTCCTCTCTTCTGGAAGTCAACTGTTGCACACCATTGGATTAGAGTTTATCTTTCTCTCTGCCCACTCTCCTCCCTACCCACAACACTAACACCCTGATCTTCCTCACTTAAAAATACTTTGAAGAAAAAGACTGTTGATCTTTCTGTGCAGCTCATCCCTTTTTTTCTAAGCAACCATTCCGCTTCTTCCTAAAGAGGCCAATTCCCTCCAAAAGACAATCACTTTGTTGAAATGGATAATACTATTGTCAACCCCAAATGACTTTCATGAATCTCAATTCAAGAGCCAGAGTAATTCATTTAGAACTTGAAGAACTTTCCCTGCCTGATAAGAAGGGTATCTTCAAAGGATTTTCTGTTCGGATTTGAATTACTGAAAGAGCAGATTGTACTTTCAATGTACATATGTATATACACACGTACTTGAAAGAAAAAAATGGAAAACAGAAATGCCTGCACAACTGGCTGCAAAGCAAAACTGGAAGGTATATGAAAAAGTAGCAACATTTCACACTGCACACTAACTACAGTTTAAACATTCGAATTACTCAGATGGGGAAACGCCTGATCCTTTCACCTACTCAGATGCTTTGATGTAAATAATCAAGATGTATTTCAGCTGGGAGATGAGCCTAATGCTTAACTTGCATAATGTTTCTTGCGGTTTTGTGTTGTTTCTTTTTACTCTCCCCATTCAGGCTTTCCAAAGTGAACTCATTACAACATCTAATACCTCCTCAAATGTCTGCACTCTTTTATCCCTATATTTGTGGCTATATCCTTTTCTTCTTACATCAGTGCTAAGTATTACTTCGTCATTGGTGGGATATAAGCAAGTTATTTCATCAATAGCAGTAAGTTTACCATTTTTCCTAGCTCCCCTCTCACCACTCCCCATCCCCAAATCAACTTAGGTCCATTTGTGGGATGCAGTACAGCCTCATTGCCTGAAGGTATACCTTGCTCCTACTTTATGCTAGCTACTAGATAAGTGATTTCACTCTCTGCACCTCAGTTTCTTCACCTGTATCTCACGCACAGGGTTTCTGAAGACATACGATTCTGGAACCGGCTTATGAGTACCTAATGTGTCCATCTTATTATTTTTACCAATCAGTTAGAAAAGAATCTGTGAACCAGTTTCTCCTTGTAGTGCAGCTAATTCTAAAGAGGGGAACTGGACCCAATCCTTGGCCCTGTGAGCATTCATACAGCCATGTGAGTCAATAAAAGAATTTCAATAAGAAGCTAGAGTTCTCACATCCAAATGTTTCTCACTCGGCCAGTACTCCCGAGGATCTTATCAACAGGAAACAAAAGCACTACACCACTATAATGAAGTGTCTTTTATTTTCTCATTAGAAAAGTCCAAAGATTGTAGCCCAGGGAACAGCTAAATATTTAGAATGTTAAAAAAGTTATTAAGACCCAGCCACCCACCCCACCACCTCTGTTACCCTCTTATTTACCATGTTTCTGAACATTTCAGGAGAAAAAAACTTTTGATGGCCAAATCTGCAGCAATAGTGATGTACGTGCACCCGTTGAAACCTCCCACTCTTCAAATGCAGTCTGACCATTTTGGGGAAAAAATAGAAACTGTTGTGTTTACAGACAAATGCTGCTCTCAGCTCATATTCCACTACCGGCCCCAAAACAACAGGGACCTGCCAGATTCCTTGACATTCAGGTGGCTTGAGTCAAGGGCTGAATGTTACTATCTTAAGCTTCAACAACGAACTTCCCTTTTTAAAGTTCTAATTCTTTCAACTTGCAACAACCACTTTCATTTCTTGCAGTCCAACCTACTCTGATTAAGCCAAGCATTCAAAGTTAGAAAAGAGTAACTAGTTTCTGAAGGAGAGAGGCAGTTAATACTGCTTACACATCTTGGCATATGAAACGCACTGCATCCTTCAGAATTTAAATCACCAGCACAGCCCGGCAATGGGCCGCCGTTTCATTGCTCCATTTAATGGCCTTTTCCCCCCCTCTCTCATAAACCTTCAGGCTCCTTCAATTCTGAGCTTACGTCCAAGAAACGGACTGTCCACTGGACCTCTGCTCTCTAAAGCCCTCACCAAAGGCAGAGGCAAATTTTGACGACTGAGCCACGGAGTTTCTTTTTCTTACTTCCCACTTCCTTGGCTGTTTAGATAGAACTTAAAATAGGCTTAGGACAAAAACTCATTATTGACTGCAGCACTCAGGCTTCCACACTCACCTGACCCGGGTCAGGCACTCCGTTGCCAAAACAAGCCCAGCGAGGGGTGCAAATCCTGCTCCTCTGTAGTCAGCTCCTAAATATTTAGAAAGAAAGAAGACTGAGTAACAGACCGCGGAAGATGGGTCTCTAACAGAAATGCTCCAAATTCCAAGTTTCCACCTTCTTTAGCCTCTTCCCCCGGGGAGACCCCCGCTCCCCAAACTTGGCAGGCAGGTTGGTGGGATCGCTTGGGAGAAGATGACAGGTAACTACGCTCTTTTCCAGGATGCAACTGACAAGTGAGACTAGGCACGCACAAACTTCGAACGTGCGGGAGGTTGGAACGAAGGGAAGTGTTTGGCAGATCCCAAAGCACTTGTTTCCCGGCGAAGAGGCCAAGTATCTGAAGCTTGCATCCTCACTGGACGTGAGCTTCGTCCACACTTCATCCCTCACTGCTTCCCCGGTTTTCTTCCGTTTCTAAAAACCCTTCCCACGGGGGCCCCCCACACATGCATTATTCTCCCAACCATGCAGTGCAAGAGAGGGCTACATTTTTAGAAAGATTATTTCCTTGAGCAGACTTACATATGACACCCCCACACCCTCTCTCTTCAAAAAAAGAAAAAAACTATTTCCTGCAGCTGCAGCAACAGTTTCCAACTTGGGGGAATGCCATACCGGTCCGGAATGGGGAGCCCCCAGAACCACGCACTAGAATCGAGGATATTTAAGGTTTAAGTCTCAAATGAGCTCTCTAAAAAAACTACCCGCAGTAAAGGAACCCCCAAATGCATGCCAAGTGCATGCACATCCATCAAGATCTCCCAGAAAGCGGGGCAAAAACTTCTGCGCCCAGGGAGCCAGCGCCAACTCCCCGCGCCCTCTGCCCGGCCCCAGCCGCTACCTTGGTGCCCGGGGAGCCACGCCGGTTTGGGGGAGCAGGGCGAGGAGAGGGGTTAGTAGCCGCTGGGTAATCCCATGTCCGCGAAGAGGGAGCTCGTTCCGTTAGGATGGAAGCGGAACACACACACCTCCTCTCGGCGTGCGCTTTCTCTCTCTCCACCCCCTGCCTCCTCCTCCTCCACCACCACCTCCTCCTCCTCTCCTCCCACCCCAGCGAGCTTGAAGAAACGCTTCAGCAGCACATCCACATGGTTACTGCACTTTGAAGCGGCTCCCGGCGGCTTATATAGGCCGGAGAGCTCCCTGGGCAATGTAGTCCGAGTCCCGGGTCGTGGCGGCGCCTGAGGCTGAGGGGAGGGACTACAAGTCCCAGAACCCCCTGGGCGCCCGGGCTGGGCCCTAAATAGACGCGCGCGGGGACCGGGGAGGGGCGTCCTGCGGGACGTTGGGGCTGCTGAGCTGGTTTGCTGTTTGGGATCGGTAGGGCTTGGAGCCCGCCGTACAAAGCCGCCCCTGGGAAGCGCCCCCAACCCTTGGGGACGCCTCTCCTCCGGTTGCCCTTCTTCCCTGGAATCCAGGTGTCACTGGGGCCGGGGAGGGGCGAGGCGCTCAGATCTGCTTTGGGAAGTTTTTACAAGCTGTTACCCACCCTCCCCCAGCCTTGGGTCCCCGAGCCAAGAATTTCAGAAATCCGGGGCACAAAAACGCCAGTGTTTGCGGTCAGGGATTAAAGGCGCTAGGTTGTCTTTATTTAATCTGCTCCGCCCTGCTCGGATTTGCACGAAAAACCAAGCCTGGGAGCGACGGTCCACGAAAGCGGAGACACAGGCAAGTCGCGTGAGAGCACTTTTCTGAGCCCGAGCTGCGTGTGTCTTTGGTCGCCCCTCAGGAGGTAAAGAAACGCCAACCTCTGCGGTGCACAAATAAAGGAGCCGTGTTGTGACTTGCCGGCTCTGAAACTGGGAGGCAGAAAATAAATACGATCTGCGACCTCGGTCCTGACCCTACCTCTAGCAGCCCCTCTGCTCCTGGGTGCTGTAAATGCTTAAGTAAATAAACCGCAAACCAGAAAAATAAGGGCTTGGGAGAGTGCCGCTCCTGCTGAGATGCGCGTCCAGGCGGGGCGCTCTCCAACAGCTCGGATTAGGGCGAGGTGGGTTTCACCCGCTGCCAAGTAGTGCCTGGCTCCGCTACAAGCTGCTCAAGGAGGGGAAGAGCTAAGCCCAGAGGCAGTCAACCGACTGCCCTCTCTTGCCTCAAATGACGTATATTCATTCCCCAAACGTTTCCTGAGTGTTTACTGGGTGCCAGGCGCTGGGGCATAGTGGTGAGCCAAATGCATCATAGCATCCCAGACAGGCACTTCCTGACGCCGCCTTAAGATCTGTTATAACAACAATAGTAATAATAATTATAATAATCAATGGAGAGGCTGACTTTATTGAGCCCAGACCCATGCAGTTTTCATGCGTCATGCTATTGAGTTTCACCAACTGTAGGTATATTTATTATACCTATTTGGCAGGTGCACAATCCAGGGCTCAGAGAAATCAGGTAACTTCCCAAGTGACCCCTAGAGTTAAGTGGTACAGCCTGGATTCTGGCTCCAGACTCTTAAGTGTATGAAACCTTTGTCTTTGGGGAAATCCATCGCCATTGCCTTAAATAGCCTCTCTCCCCATTTTAGGAGCAGCCTCTGAGCCCTTGGGCAAGTCATTTTCATCTCTTTACCCCTTAAGAAGATTCTCATTAGAATTTGTCTACATTTTAGCAGGATTCCTTAAATAGCCTCTCTTCCCATTTTAGGAGCAGGCTCTGAGCCATTGGGCAAGTCATTTTCATCAGTTTTGCCATCTTAAGGAGATTCTCATTAGAATTTGTCTACTTTTAGCAAGATTCCTTAAGATAGAGTCGAGTCTTATGAAACTTTAACAAATTAGAGGAACATCATAGCTCATATTTATTAGACATAATGCCAAAACGAATCATAATTATTGACATTTATTGAGTGAATGCCGTGTGCCAGGCATTGCTCTGAACTCTTTCTGTATAGCACCTCATTAAATCCTATTAAGACATTTTTTACTTATGAAAAACGCGAGGGGTTGGGGGGACCAGGAAGCGGTTAAATTACTTCCTCCAAAGTCACACAAATAGCTTGAACCCTGGGCTTAAACTACTACTCTCTACTACCTACCCAATGTAAACATATGCACTGTATTTACCTGCTCAGATAAGCATTTAATACCAGTGCAGGAATGGGCAAAGCTCTTGAAATAGACAAAGTTTGTGTTCACGATATTCACTCCTCCCCTCTCTTCTCCTGGTCATTGGGTGCTGGAGTCTAGTGCCTAATACTTTAAGCTGTCTCTCCCCATCATCAAGAAACTCCCCCATCTGCCATATAAAGGAGATATTTCTCATTTGCCCCCCTCTCATCTCTTCCCCCATGAAAACCTCTTCCATTTTCAAAAGATCTTTGGATCTACTTTTCAAGCGAATTCAACAAATCAGTCTATGCCTATGTAACTGGTAAATAGTGAAGGGTAATTATTTCATGCACTTCTAACTCAGAAACAGTGACATTTTAACAAGGGTTTTCTGAAGATCCAGTTGGACAATTTTCATCTTCATCATGTAATGGGACATGTATCTCCTACCTGTCTTATCCATTGTCTTGCCTCAGAGACCACAAATTTCACTGAAGGCAGCACCTGTGTCTTCTTCATGCTTGTGCTCTCTACCTCCCCCGACCCAGAAGGACTTAGTCTTCTTTCTGCACATTTTAGTAGGTGTGTAAAAAATAAAATGTTTGTTGAAAAATGTTTTAATGAAAGGTGTGTCCGGCATATGGCAGGCTACATGACCATATTTTTGGAGCATGCATACCTTGTAGCCCTTCTGTATTATAGCCTGTTTTCTTTGCCTGTGTGTATGGATAATCCTATCCAACATGCTGTGAGGTCTGGAAGCTGCTGGGTCACTAGAAAGTAATTTAGTTAATTTTGCTACAGTGTGAACAGGTTCTTTACAATGATGTATGACAGATAAATTATGATGATTAATGTCAAAATAAAAGGGTCACTGCCTAACTCATTCTCCATTATCAGTAGAGGGAAAGGAGCTGCTTTCTCTTCACTGTATTTTTTTCCAGAAGAATTTTCTATACCTTCATTTTCCAGTACAGTGACTACCAGCCTTTTAGCCATGTAAGATGTGGCTAGTTCTGAGATGTGAAATAGATGTTATACACACATTGAATTTCAAAGACTTAGTCCAAAAAAAAGCAAAATATCTTAACTTGATTATTGATTACATGTTGAAATTGTAATATTTGGGATATTTGTGTTGAATAGATTATTAGAACTGATTTTGCCTGCTTTTTCCTTTTTTAATGTAGTTACTAGGAAATTAAAAATTACATAGGATATGTAGCTCATATCATATCACATCATACGTGATCTAGAAAACTAAGAATCTAAATTCCTGGATCACAATTTGAGATGATGACCCGCCCATGAAAATGGCAATTCATGACTTTGCCCTTGAAATATTCATGGAGGGAACTAGGAGGACTTTGCAAGTTGAGTACAGTATCATAGACTGAGCAGAAGTCTGAAGAAAGTCCAAAACTAGCACACAAGCCTACCCCCAGGGAAGCCCTACAAATAGAAGATTTCATCAGCAGTACACAGCTGAAAACTCTAACTGAATTCATCTGCCTAGAAGCCCACCTCAAATGCTACCCTGGTTAAGACAGCAAGATAAGCTGGAGAAAGGAGGGATCAGAGGAAGTGGTTTTGATGCTCAGCTGCACCCTGTATATCCTGTTTTGTTTTGTTTGATAAAGTGATACTAACAATTCTTGTTTTGCCAATCTCACTGGGTCGTTGGGTCATAGGACATGAAAGGGCTTCGCAAACTCACCCTAGCTATACTAAAGTGAGAGAACATTATCAACAGGAATGGAGATAATGTTGATGTGTCCTGATACAGTACTCAGTTGCGAACCAAACTTCAGATTATTCGGGCAGCACTATTCCCAATTTTCTCTCAGTTGCCTGTGGAGTATAATTGGATTGTTTGTAACTCAAAGAATAAACGTTTGAGAGGATGGTTACCCCATTCTCCATGATGTGCTTATTTCACATTGCATGCCTGTATCAAAATATGTACCCCAAAATATATACACATATGTACCCATAAAACATTTTTTGAAAAACAGAATCACTATGAATGTCACAATGAGCCTTGAGTGCTTTAACTGATAACTCTAAGTCACTCTTAAATGGCAAGATAGAATGTCCAACACCCAATCATAGAATTCAATCTATGTTTTGGCATTGACGCTGTATTATCTAGTATGTGGACTACCATTGACCATGGAAAACATCAGCAAAGAGAAATCGCTACTGTATAGCTAGTCCAACTAGCCTCTCTTGGTCATTGTTAACGTTTTATGGTGGAAGGATAGCGTCACAGCCCTCATCGAAACTCATAAAATCCATGGACATTTGCCCTAGCACAGTACAGATACTCCAAATTTCTGTACCAGTTCTTGGAGTTTCGTGTACCAATCCCCTAAAAATCATTCATAGATACCTCCATAAGACTAGATTATCTTTTAGCTCCATTTTCCGGTGATATTTGTCTCTCCATTCAGATAACCTCTTTGAAGATAGGGACTAAATCCTATAAATATAGGACCCTTTGTAGCATCTAGTTCAGCTCTGGATACAGAGTAGGCATTCAGCACTTACTGGCTAGTTGAAACTTAACAAAGATGACCAGAAGAAAAGACCTACAGACACTTAATCAGCCCTACTACTTGACACGGAAAAAGTGGAGTTGCTGTTCAAATAAGGGCAGGAGGAGAGAGGAGAGAGGAGAGAGGACAATTTGGTATGGAGCGAAAAAAAGTAAAGTAAGATGTTTTCTGAATCCAGACTCTAGATATCCTGTGAGAATGAGAGAAGACACAGAGTGAGAGGGCCTATTTTTGTTGTCCTGTCCCTGGAGTGCAGAAGAGACTGCTGACCAGTCACCTTGTGAGTGGAGGGAACATGGACAAATGGTCAATAATTTAAAATTGGAAGCTAGCATTACAAAATAATGCAAAAATTCAGGAGTTCCTAGTACTTGATGCTATATGGAAGTGGCTGCTATACCATCTCTGATGATTGCTGCTAGTACTGTCTGGAAACACATAGGCAAGCAAAGAGAACTATTACTTTCGTATTCATTATTCTCCTGTACAACATGCAGAGCCAGAGGTCTGTTATCAACTACCCCCATCTCCTGCCTCCCATCTGCAAGACTGTCGTCCTAAATTGCTCTGGTAGACAAGCTAGATCTGGGGACTTGAAGGAATCTTGGAAAAGGCTTTTTGTGTTATCCTAGTGGTTAAACTGAAATGAAATCTGTGTATCAAAAGAAAAACATACAGCTCTTTTTTACAGAATAATTCAGCTAAGACATGTAGAAGAAATAATAACAATAGAAAATCACCATTTTGCCGTTTCTAGTATAATAATTTATTTAGATAGGTCCAGGCACAGTACCTCAAGCCTATAATCCTAGCACTTTAAGAGGCCGAGGTGGGCAGATCACTTGAGCCCAGGAATTCAGGACCAGCTTGAGCAACATGGCAAAATTCCATCTCTGCAAAAAATACAAAAATTAGCTGGTTGTGGTGGCAAGCGCTTGTAGGCCCTACTACTCGGGAGGCAGATGTGGGAGGATCACCTGAGCCCAGTGAGGTCGAGGCTGCAGTGAGCTGTGATCATGCCACTACACTCCAGCCTGGGCAACAGAGTGAGACCCTGTCTCAAAAAAATAAATAATAATTTATTTAGGTAGATTATCAATAGATGCCAAACACTCTGGGGAGAATGTTGATGAGGAATAAGATCGTCATGTGGTCCTAAAAATCACTCTATATATTACACACTAACTGTGAAGTGAAAAATGACCTTCACAGTGAAGAAATAATGGGAATCACCGACATGATTCATCCATGTAACCATGTGATCAAATTTATTACCAGCAATACTTGGACAACTAGACACTATTTACACATGTACATGATTCTATAAGAAGTACACAACATCACATGTGAAATGTTCTTGCCAAAAACATTCATGAGGAAGCAATCAAACTCAGAATGCAGGACATTTCACAAGACCATTGGCCTGGATTCTTCAAATAAATCAGTGTCATTTAAAAAATATGGCAGGAGGATTATCTAGATGCAAATGCTTAAAATGAGGCATATGGTAATTACCCTGATTGGATCATTATACTATGTATACATGCATTGAAACATCACATTTAACCCCATAAATATGGACAATTATTACGTGTCAATTACAAATTACAAATTAAATTAAAAAAAAACTGAAACAAACTTTACAACTAAATGCAACCTGTGACCCTTGATTGAATTTTGGATTGAAAGAAATTTTGAAATGAATCTAGAGAAGACATTTTTGAGCAATTGTAAAAATTTGAATGTTATAAAAATTGTAAATAATTTTCTTAGGTGTGAAAATGGCATCGTGGTTATGTATGAAAATGTCCTTGTCCTTAAGAGATGTATGCTAAAGTATTTTGAAGTGAAATCTCATGGTATCTGAAACTCACTCTCAAAAAATGCATGGTAACATATGCCAATAGTTTCAGCTACTGGGGAGACTGAGGCATGAGAATTCTGTGAACCCAGGAGGCAGAGGCTGCAGTGAGCCGAGATTGTGCCACTGCACTCCAGCCTGGGTGACAAAGCAACACTCCGTCTCAAAAAAAGTAAAATGCATGCCTATTTAATCTAAAAATTATATATATGTTTACACTTACCTATCTTATTCAAAAAACTATCTAAAATCGTGCCATATTCATAGAGACGTCTATGCCCAGTTTTGTGATAGTTTCACAATTATGCTGGAGAAGTAATTATTTTTTACCTTTGAAGGTGATAGTGGTGTTTCAATAAATAATTGAAACATCTACACTTAGCTTTTTGGGTAAAATGCAGAACAAGCTACTAGGCAAGTTTTGTGTCAACAGTCTCCAAGTTAGGAGTAATTGTATTTGTTGCAGTATGTCCTTAGTAGGGTCTTTTCAAATCAATCAGAAAAGCAGAAGAATTATGCATAAGAAAATGGAAGTGGAAGGGTAGGCATGGTGGCTCATGCCTGTAATCCCAGCACTTTGGGAGGCCAAGGCAGGAGGGTCATTTGAAGTCAGGAGTTTGAGACCAGCCTGGGCAACATGGCAAAATCCCATCTCTACTAAAAATGCAAAAATGACCCAGGTGAGGTGGCACATGCCTGTGGTCCCAGCTACTTAGGAGGCTGAGGCAGAAGAATCCTTGAACTCGGGAGCTGAAGGTTGCAGTGAGCCCAGATTGCATCAAGGCACTCCAGCCTGGGCAACAACAGAGACTCCATCTCCAAAAAGGAAGTGTATTACAGCCTTCATCTTTTCCTTCTCTTGGGAAAGTTTTTTAATGATCAGTAGACTTAGTACCTGAATGAGGAAACATTCTTAAAAGGCTTAATGAAAAAATTTCCACGTGGTAATATATAAATAGATTTGGTCTTTCTAAAAAAGGATTCTGTCCCAGCACTTCGGGAAACCAAGATGAGCTTGAGCCCAGGAATTCAAGACCAACCTAGGCAACATAATGTGACTCTCTCTACAAAATAAAAATATTAGCCCAGTGTGGTAGCACAAACCTGTAGTCCCACCTACTCGGGAGGTTGAGGCTGCAATGAGCCATGATTATTCCACTGCACTCTAGCCTGGGCAGAAGAACAAGACTTTGTTCCAAAAAAACAAGGGAGGAAGGGTGGGATTTGTTAATCATTTTTAACTTGTGCATAGTTGAACACACATTTGGCCTTCAGAAAAAGCAAAATGGGCCTGGTGCTGTGGCTCATGCCTGTAATCCCAGCACTTTGGGAAGCTGAGGTGGGCCAGTCACTTGAGGTCAGGAGTTCGTGACTAGCCTGGCCAACATGGTGAAACCCCGTCTCTACTAAAATGACAGAAACTAGCCGGGCGTGGTGGCAGACATCTGTAATCCCAGCCACTCGGGAGGCTGAGGCAGGATAATTGCTTGAATCCAGGAAGCAGAGGTTGTAGTGAGCCAAGATAGGGCCACTGTACTCCAGCCTGGCTGACAGAGTGAGAGTCTGACTCAAAAAACAAACAAACAAAAAAGTCCAGCTGATTTTAAGTCCATCTGATTTTGGAAATTTTCACTTGGTTAGAGAAGTAGGGTGAGAAGTTGCCATTATTAGGTTGGTGCAAAATAATTGCAGATTTCACCATTACTTTCAGTGGCAAAAACCACAATTACTTTTGCACCAACCTAAGAAAATAGAAAATCTCTGTATTATGTTTGATGTCCTTACTTCTTTTTAAAGGAAGAATGTGTACATTCTGACCCCAAATCAGTATTAGAAACTAGGTTCTCAGATTAAATTGGCCTTTATTTCTCTTCCACTTAAATTATTTTCAGAGCATATCACAAGGGAAGAGACACCAATGTTAAAAAGAAAAGGAAAAAAAAAGACTTCTTATAATGTTAACCTATTTTAGAAAGATGTTTTGAAGCCAAAGAGTGGCACTTGGTGACATGTTAATTCATACTAGAAGGTAAAGGAAGAGGAAAAACACTTTTCATGTGTTTCATGGAATAAATCTTAATGAGTAAACTAATTAATTGTGGTATTATGAGTCATATTTTGTATCACTGTCTCATTTAAAATACAATAGAGGCCAGGTGTGGTGGCTCAAGCCTGTAATCCCAGCAATTTGGGAGGCCAAAGCAAGTGGATCACTTGAGGCCAGGAGTTCGAGACCAGCCTGGCCAACATGGTGAAACCTCGTCTCTAGTGAAAATACAAAAAAATTAGCCGGGTGTGGTGGTGGGTGCCAGTAATCCCAGCTATTCAAGAGGTGAGGCAAGAGACTTCAACCCTGGAGGCAGAGGTTGCAGTGAGCCGAGATCGCACCACTGTGCTCTAGCCTGGGTGACAGAACACGACTCTGTCTCAAAAAAAAAAAAAAAAAAAAGGAAGAAAAATTCTTGGAGAAATAAGGAAACAGTAGAGGTTGTTTTACAGGTCTATCTTGAGGAAACAAATCATGGACTTCTATCATTACTCCATAAGGAAGAAGCCTATTCAGGAAGTATAAAAGACTTTTGACTCATAGGATGGTATGCTCTTCTAGAGAAGTATATTTAGGAAATATTAGCATACATAAAGCACACAATAATAAAGAGATTTGGGTAGAATTTAGAATGCACAGGTGGATTTCAGAATAATTTCCAACACCGTGCCCTTTTATTCTATTGGTTCTTGGATTCCTACTACAATGCCTGGCACATAGTAGATACTTAATATACATACATGTTTATTTATTTATTTATTGTATAGACATGTGTAGTAAATTTATTTCTGAGTCTCTAAAGTGATAATGAAGATCCTTAAAATATTATAAACAAACTAGGTGGCCCTGGTTGTTTAATATTCAACTATATATATTAAGCAAAATTTACTCACTTGGAAATTTTTATTATAATGATATAGCCAGTTGGGTACAGTGGCTCATACCTATAATCCCACCACTCTGGGAGTCTGAGGCAGACTGCTTGAGCCTAGGCGTTTGAGACCAGCCTGGATAACATGGTGAAATGCCATCTCTACAGAAATGCAAAACTTAGCCAGGCGCACTGGCACATGCCTATAGTTCCTGCTACTGGGGAGGCTGAAGTGGGAGGATGGCTTAAGCCTGTTAGGTCAAGGCTGCAGTGAGCCATGATTGCATAACTGTGCTCCAGTCTGGGTGACAGACCGAGACACTGTCTCAAAAAAAAAAAAGATACAGCCAGCACTAACTAGTAATTATTTGTGTCCTAGACAGGCCAGACTTCAAGAAGCTTACCATGCCCGTAAGTACACAGGACTCCAGTGCCTAGATTTTCCCTCTCCTAGATCTCTGTCTACCCAAGAGAAATGAAAACATACATACACACAAAAGCTTGTACACAAATGTTCATAGCAGCATTATTCATAATAGGTAAAAAGTGGAAAGAACCTAAATGTCCACTAACTGATAAATAAAATATGGAGTATCCATAGAATGGTATTCAGCCATGAAAAGTGAACTATGGATATATGCTATAACATGGATGAACTATGAAAATATTATGCTAAGTGAAAGAAGCTGGTCACAAAAGGTCATTCTTTCTATGATTCCATTTATCTGGAATGTCCAGAATAGACAAATCTACAGAGACAGAAAGCAGATCAATAGTTGCTTAGGGCTGGTTGGGGAAGGGGATACTGGGAGGAATTGAAGAAAATTGCTAAGAGAATGGGATTTCCCATTGAAGCGATGAAATTGTTCTGACGTGGATTTTGAGGATGATTACAACCTCTGTAATTCTTCAAAAAATCGTTGAATTATATACTTTAAATGGGTGAATTGTATAGCATATTAATTTTTGTTTTTTCAGACAGGGTCTCACCCGATTACCCAGGCTGGAGTAGAGTGGCTTGATCCTCAACGTTCCCGGCTCATGTGATCATCCAGCCTCAGGTCCCAACTCAGTAGCTGGGACTACAGGTGTGTACCACCCCACCTAGCTGATTTTTAATTGTAGCCCAGGCTCGCTTGTCTGGAACTTCTGGAATCAAGCCATTCTCCTGCCTCAGCCTCCAGAAGTGCTGTAATCACAGGCATGAGCCATCTCACTTGGCCCAATTATTTATCAACAAAGCTGTTACCAAAAAAGTTGGATCTGAATCCTGGGTTCTGCCATTTACTAGTTTAGGTAAATTACTTATGTGTAAAGGGACCAATATAGTTTCTACCTCGCTGGGTTGTTGCTATAAAAAGAAAATCCTGGTAAAAAGCCTCTAACTTAATAAGCTAAAATAAGTAGTATCTATTATTATTATTATTATTATTGACAGAGTCTGGCTGTGTTACTCAGGCTGGAGTACACTAGCACAACCTTGGCTCACTGCAGCCTCTGTCTCCTGGGCTCAAGAGATTCTCTTGCCTCAGCCTACTGAGTAGCTGGCACTACAGGCACATGCCACCACACACAGCAAATAAAAAAAATTTTTTTTTTTTGTATAGATGAGGTCTCACTACATTGGCCAGGCTGGTCTGGAACTCCTGGACTACAGGTTATTATTAATTGTTAAAGGACACTGGTCCACCTACAGACCACCCTGCTTTATTTCGTACTGTTTAGGGTGCATCCCAGGCCCCAGCCCTGACAACCTGCAGCATTGCCTTATGTAAAATGTGCCCTGGATCAATCAAATTCCTGCTCTTTAGATTTAAGTGGTGAAACAGAGACGAGGGCAAACGACTGTGAGGCCTGAATTTTCGGTCATGGGGATTAGGTGAGCAACAGGCAAATCGTCATGATGAGGGAGCAGAAGTAACCATGAAGGAACAGAGGAAGAGAGGCAGTGAGAGGAGAACACAGAAGCCACGGAGGAGAGATTCTGTGAGTGAAGTCCAGGTGGACAGTCCCTAAAATTGCCTTAATTCCTGGTAATTTATAGATCCAACCCCGAGCCATTCAGAGCGTTGCAATATGCTACCACCATTGTGTGAGCTGCCACCACCAGGTTGCAGAGGTTCAAGACCCACATCAAACTCCAGTTTACCATACCACCTTCTAGCCGTCTGACTTGCGCAAGTTGTTTAAACCCTCTGAGCCCAGCTCCCCTAATCTGTCCACCTGGCATCATGATAGAACTTCCTTCACAGGGTTGTTGAAAGAACCACATGAAATCTAGGTGCTCAGCACATAGTAAGTACTCAGTAAATGAGAACTATTATTAATTAATACTATAGTCATTTTATTAATGTGTCTTTACTCTTTGCAAGCAAAGATACTTAATTAAATAGCTATTATACAAAGTTATTCACAATGTGAAGTCTTTTGGCCCAAAATTAATTTTTATAAAAGGATACTTGATGGTGAAAATTTTAGAAATGTAGTTATCTACTCAATCTCTTCTTACACTGATAAAGAACTGACATTTAAAGATCGTTCCAGATCACACAACCAACAGAGACTATGCTGGGATGAGAGGCTGGGCTTCCTGACCCCAGGCTTGAGTTCAGTCTGTTGACTCTCAGATTACTGGGATTTAAACTACTAAATAAATATAGGAAACTTTTCTACCTATTCTCTCTCTTTTTTTTTTGAGACAAGAGTTTCGCTCTTGTTTCCCAGGCTAGAGTGCAGTGGCGCAATCTCAGCTCACTGCAACCTCTGCCTCCCGGTCTCAAGTGATTCTCCTGCCTCAGCCTCCCGAGTAGCTGGGATTACAGGCATGTGCCACCACGCCCAGATAATTTTTTTATATTTTCAGTAGAGACGGGGTTTCACTGTGTTGGCCAGGCTGGTCTCGAACTCCTGACCTCAGGTAATCCACCCGCCTTGGCCTCCCAAAGTGCTGGAATTACAGGTGTGAGCCATCACACCTGGCCTACCTTTTCTCTTAACCAGTTATTTATTTATTTATTTATTTATTTATTTATTTATTTATTGAGGCACACCCAGGCTGGAGTGCAGTGGTGCCATCTCAGTTCACTGCAACCTCCACCTCATGGATTCAAGGATTCTCATGCTTCAGCCTCCAGAGTAGCTGGGACTACAGGCACATGCCACCATGTTTGACTAATTTTTGTATTTTATATTTTTAATAGAGACAGGGTTTTACCATGTTGGCTGGGCTGGTCTCGAACTCCTGACCTCAGGTGATCCACTTGCCTTGGCCTCCCAAAGTGCTGAGATTATAGGCAGGAGTCACTGCACCTGGCCCAGTTCTTTATTTAGAAATATATATTTTTTATTTTTTTAGAAAGAATAGAAATATTTTTTAAATAAAAGGCGTGATTAAAGTTCTAATGCTACTCTAGTATATAAATTTTACGTTATAATAAATTCACTGTTTATTACAGAAGAATTTTATTCCACTAGGTTATTGTCTTGTCCATTGATATGGCCAATTGTCACCAGGAAAGAGACACTTTTCCATGGGGGAAATCACAAGACTGTCCTAGTTTCCCAGTGACTTACCCTGTTCTGCTGCTGCTGTGACACAGAGAATGAATTCTTCTTAGTGGAAAGAAAATGGAGTTCTTCCACGGGTGACTTTTTTTTTCACATAATGATAATACAAATTATCCCAGAACAGGGAGGAGAAACAACCAAGTTCTTACTTTCTTGTCAGATTTCCCAGAGGAAAGAGCATGGCATAGTTCCTTTTTCTTCTCCGAAATTGTTTCCAAATTAATTTGCTCTTGGCCCAGTTTATGTCTATTCATTTCTATAGCCATTGCATCACACCCAAATGAGTTTCCTCTTTCTATTGTTTGACAAATTTTCACAAAATGTTTGAAAGTTTTCTGCTTCCTCTTCATTCTGTTTTGTGGGTAAAGCATTATATTCAGATTCTTTCCTCTGGGAGTCCTTTGAGTTACAAAGTTAAATGACATTCCATGGGCAGGAGACTTGGAGCAAGCTCTCACTGTTGTGAGGTGACCAGTTAGTGAACGGACATTTATCATCCCTGTTGACTTATCCATGGCTGTGCTTCTGGTGCCTTGTATGCTGCTTAGGAACCTGGCATTAATTATAATAATGGTAACACATTATAATAGAAACTATCTATTATGGTCTTACCATGTGATAAGTCCTTCACATAGGTCATCATACTTAAACCTCATCACAATCCTAGGAGGTGGGTTTTATTTACTCTCTTTGATAGATGAAGAAAATTAAGAATTTCA
Source organism: Cacajao melanocephalus (assembly GCA_963573385.1). Classification (NCBI taxonomy): domain Eukaryota; kingdom Metazoa; phylum Chordata; class Mammalia; order Primates; family Pitheciidae; genus Cacajao; species Cacajao melanocephalus. Next base: position 9,462 of record CAUYLG010028324.1, on the reverse strand, counting down.
AAATTTAAGTAAGTTGCCTGAGATCATTCAACCTGGAAGCAGCAAGCAAGGATGGCCTGAATCCTAAACTTTTATCCACTATTCCCACGGTGCCCAAATGGTGGTCCCCAGACCAGCAGCATCAGCACTACCTGGGAAACTGATGGAAATGCAAATTATTGGGCTAGGCAGTGGCTCCCACCTGTAATTCCAGTGCTTTGGGAGGCCAAGGCAGGAGGATTGCTTGAGGCCAGGAGTTCAAGACCAGCCTGGGTAACAGAGTGAGACTCTCCACCTCTTTTAAAAAAATTTTTGAAAAATTAGTTGTGCATAAGGCTGCACAGTGAGCTATGATTGTGCCATTGTACTTTAGCCTCTGTAACAAAGTACGACTATGTCTTAAAATAAAGAAAAAAAGCAAATTCTCAACCTGCACCTCAAATCTACTGAATTAGAAATTCCCAGCATGGGGACCAGCAATCTACATTCTAACCAGACCTCCAGGTGATTGATGGATGCTGAAGTTAGAGAATTAATTGCACCTTGCTATGCTTTACATGCAGAAAGACATCACACATATAACTAGAGAACTATAAAGATTGTCTGCGAAATGACTCCAAAAACTTAGGGTTCTTGGCCAGGAACTTGCTGCGAGGGACTCGAGTTTTCCTATCTCTCAGTGGGAGGGCTGAGGCCCCCATGGTGTTTCAGAGACTCTCCTAACATCTCCAAGGCAGGGCAGTTAGCATCTCAAAATTCCCATTAGCACTTACATCTGAACTCTGATTATCTGTGCCTGAGCCCCAAATGGTTATCACCACTCCTACCCCATGCAAGACCAGACTCCCACTTTCCTGGCAAAAAGGGAGAGTGCTGAGAGGTTGAGGGGCAAAGTCCCTCCTCTTATCACCGTCCCATTGTGGTCCAGCTGTGTCCCAGCCAAAGCACATTGTCTGACTTGCCAAAGGATGCCAAGAGGATGGAGGCCACATCTGCTGACCCTTTTGCCTCTGAGTTCCAGCCTGCACCTAATAATGATGGTGGAACTGAAATACTTGGATTAGTTTCCCCTTGCTGCCGTAACAAATAATAACAAATTTAGTTGCTTAAAAAATACAAATTTATTATCTTACAGTTTCATAGGTCAGAAGTCCAATCTGAGGCTTATTAAGCTAAAATCAAAGTGTTAGCAGGGTTGTGTTCCTTTCTGGGGGGTCCAAAGGAAAATGTTCCTTTGCCTTGCCCAGCTTGCAATGGCCACCCACATTCTTTGGCTCTTGGCTTCCTTCCTCCATGTGCAAAACCAACAATGTTGCATGTTTCTGACCATCGTTCCATGCTTTCTGACCACATTGTTGCATCTTGCTGACCACAGCCAGAAGGGATTCTCCTGCTCATAAAGACCCTTGTGATTACATTGAGACCTTCAGGATAATCCAGGTAATCTCCCCATCTCAAGGACCTTAACTGAATCATATCTGCAAAGTCCTTTTTACCATGTAGGGTAACATATTTACAGGTGAGATGGGAAAAAAAGAGAAAATGAATTCCTATATTATTTATTAAATAGAGGAATATGTAAAGCCATTGTTCCTTTATTCCAAGACCATTTGCTAAAATATATACCTCTGCTTTAAAAACTTTTTTTGTTTTAGGGAAGAGGAAATACTACCACATTATAGGCATCCATAGCTCAAAATATATGCCTAGATTTCTGAAACCATAAACTAGGATAGAAATTTGTCTTAGAAGCAAAGTAATACCATAATAATCTCATATAGTGTTTATTTTCCTTCTTATACCTGCCTACTTGATCTCAAAGAAGCGCTGTTAAGAAGTAGGCAAGAAGCGGAAACTCAGGCTTACAGAAGCTTTATGACTAAACCTAAAGTCCCCTAAATAAATTCCAGGACTCGAAGTCCAATCTTTAACTCTAACTCCAGGACTCTTTCTATTATAGTAGGCAGGACTGCTCCAAGTAGAGGTAAGTCTTCCTGGAAAGAAATTACTTCCTCACTGATACCCTAAATGTTGGTCACAGACCCCTGGGAAACCACAGAGTAATTACAAGAATTGAGACTTCGCTCATATATTAAACACTAGCTGAAGTCTGAAAAGGTGATATATATTTGTACCTTCAAATCTATACAGGTGCTACTGATGTGATTTAATATGCAGTTTCATTTGCTAATGCACTTCCTCATGGCAGCATCTTGACACTTCGTTTTCTAAAAAAAATGAATGCTAAAAGTAAAACTGCTATTGAAAGAACATCTGCAATAAATACGTTTTATACACACACACACACACACACACACAAATACATATATATCTACTCTTTACAATTGAGCTCTTCGTTGTGAAAAAGTTGGGAATCATTTTTCTTCCTCATTTTATTTGACTTCAAACATTGTGATAGCGAGGCTCTAAAAGAGACTCATGACTGTGATTTCTTGTGTTATTTCTTCCTCTGTCTTTCCAAAGGCACATAAAGCATCTTTCACTTGCTCTAAATTTCTCTTGATGCCATTCTGGCTACTTCTCACCCTTCTCTCCAAACATCACTGTCCAGGAACATCAGGAAGATAAACAAATGGTAAGTTTGGAGGAGAATAATTATAGGCTGTACTGGAGTTGTCCATCACAATGCCTGTCATGCTACTAGCATTGCTAAGAGAAAAATGCCCCACCCGGCACAGGTAGGAAGGGGTAGAACTAGTGGCTTATTTTGTGAATGCAGTAGTTTGCAAAATGTATGGATCAGCATCATCTTGCAGCTTGTCAGAAATGTGAATTCTTGGGTCCCACCCCATACCTACTGAATATGGGGATGTGCCCAGCAATCATTGCTTTAAGAAGGCCCCTAAGTGAGTCTGATGCAAGTTACAGGTTTGTCTGACCTAATTGCAACTGATTGGACCAGAAATAGCTACCTGACTCAAATGCAGCTAACCCATAGGCTCCCCATTGGTCTGTGGCATCTTGTGGCCAGAGAAGGAGGAGCTGGGCAAACCAGGCTTCCCCTTTGTGGCAGACGAATGGGGAAACAGTGATGTTAAATGAGGCTGTGCAGTAGCATTGAGGTCATGAAGGGTCATGAGCATGCTGGGAACAGGAACTGTGACTAAGCAGAAGCTGTGAAGCCAAAAACAATGATCAAAAGACAACGAGGAGAGGGTGAAGAAGGCAAGCCAACTGGAAGAGAAGAAATAAGTGTGCAGGGAAAAGCAGAACTTGGGGAGCTGGGGAATGAATCAGGAGAGTAGCGAGTGAAGTTTAAGAACGTCCGCTGCTGGGGTCCCAGAGCTGCTGCAGCCTCTAATCCAACCCCTGGGTCTGTTCACAGTGTGCCAGTGCCTTCTGAAACTAATCATTCTGTTGTCTGCAGCTTCTGTTCTATGTATTCTTTTTTTTTTTTTTTAGATGAAGTCTTGCTCTGTCGCCAGGCTGCAACCTCCGCCTCCTAGGTTCAAGCGATTCTTCCGCCTCAGCCTCCCAAGTAGGTGGGACTACAGGTGCGTGCCACCACAGCCAGCTAATTTTTGTATTTTTAGGAGAGATGGGGTTTCACCATGTTGTTCACGATGGTGTTGATCTCTTGACCTCATGATCTGCCCGCCTCGGCCTCCCAAACTGCTGGGATTGCAGGCATGAGCCACCTCGCCTGGCCCTGTGTATTCTTTAAATCTATCTTTTCTTTGCATTTTTTTTAAGTAAGGCTTTTCCCCGTGCCCCCCACCCCCCAGCCCCAGTGCTTTCACAGAGGGGGGAAAGTAAGACCAGAAGCATTTGAAAAAGAAAAGAGGAAATGAACAAACCAAAATGAAAAATTCTCTGTACATAACTTTCTCTCATTGGCTATAACACAAATTAGTAAAATAAAAAGCCTATTATTACAAACAGGTGATTCACTCAAAAAAAAAAGGGCTTGAAAGAGAGTCTAAAGAAAGAAACTTATGGAAAAATTTTTCTACCTCTAATTATTTGGACTTCTCTCTTTTACTTTCTAAGTATAGAGGAAGGTGTCCTTTTTTTTTTTAAAAAAAAGCTACTTTGAAATGCTCAGTTTAGATATTAAATGGATTAATAATAGAAATCATTATAACCAAAAACTCTTGAGCTATTCTTATGCACCAAGCAATGTTCTAAGTATGTCACATGTTTTAAGTTATTTAATGTCATTTTCACAAGGGCAAGAATTTTTTTCACTACTGTATTTTCAGTGCCTGGAATAGTGCTTGGCTACTAGTTGACAGTCAATAAACACTTGTCAGATGAATTAATAAGAACCTTCATACAATCCTTGGGTACTACTATATCCATCTCGCAGGCCCTCCTGGCTGTAAAAATGGAAAGTCACATCTCAAATGTCTATGTGAGCATAACACTGTCAGCCAACAAGCTTCTACTTGGACTAAGACCATGAAGGTTTTTATTCATTTGATGATATATTCATTCATTCAGTAAATATTTACTTAGCACTTATACATACCAAGTGTTGTTCTAGGCATTGAGGTTACAGCATTGAATCCTGAAGATGCTGTAGCTGCCCCTGTGGGGAGACAGAGGAACCAATGAAATCATTTCAGGTAGTGACAAGTGCCATAAAGGCAATAAAAGAAGTGAGGTAAAAGAGCAGAACGGGAAAGGGTTATTTTGCATTTGAGAATCAGGGAAGGTTCCTCTGAGGAGATAAGGTTTGTGCTGAGACCTAAATGACAAGAGAAATCCAGCTTTGAAAAGAGTAGGACATTGCAGGGGTAAGGAACAGCAAGTGCATAGGGTTGTGCTTGATGTGTTCCGGGAGCAGACATCACGGCCAGAGCATGGCGAGCAAAGGGCAATTTGATGGAAGAAGAGATCAGAAAGGAAGGCAGGGGCTAGATCATGGAGGACCTTCTTGGCCCAGTGTGGCAGCTGGGTAGTATGTGCTGAGATTGCTCAAGACAGAACCTGCCTCAAGGTGTACAGTTAACCTAGAGCCCTCAGCAGAGCTCTTGTAGGATTGGCCAGTGTTCCAACTGAGGCCATGCGCTTCCTGGGCAGCTCCAATAAATTATTGAACCTGGTGGGAAGAATAGGGCTCACCGTTTTGGCTCAATGCACAACTCCTCTAATAAGCAGCCTTTGCTCTGGACTTCTGGTTGACCTGGACTAGACTTTCTCCGTGCAATCGCAGACTCAGAGGCTTTTCCTCCTCCATGCTCCTTCCTGCCTCCCTCCTTCCACAGGTATCAGACTTGAATTCAGTTTGGAGGCTTCCCCTTCTGCCTCCTTCCTATTCCCTCTCTCCTTGGGGTTTCACAGGTGTGATTCCCCCAACAGAATTTCTTGCATTTATTTTTATTTTTATTCTATTTTTCTCTTTTTTCTTTTTCTTTTCCTTTTATTCTCTTTTTCTACTTTTTCCTCTATTTTTCTTCATTTTTCTTTCCTTTTTAATTTTTTCTTTTCTTTTTCTTTTTAGAGATGAGGTCTCACTGTTACCCAGGCTGGCTTTGAACTCCTGGGCTCCAGTGTGACTACAGGTGTACCACTATGCCTGGCTTTCTCTTGCATTTCTAATTATATCTTGGCATCTGTTTTTAAGAGGAACCACACTACACAATTGGTAGTGGGAGTGGTCTGCGAAAGCAGGTGGGAAGGTAGAGTTTGGAGACTGGGTCACCCACTGCCTGCCTGGTAATAAGGATACCATCCTGAGTGGAGTATGACTATTCTCTGGCACAAGGCCCAGCTGCTAAAAATGTTACTGGCAATGACCTGGGAAAAAGTCCAGGTGAAAAGGAATGCCTGTGTCAGCATGCTGACTCAGGCGTTTGAAAAGTGTACAAGAACAATGAATGCAAGGATAATGGAATTGCCTGGTTATTACCAGGTTGCACTGACCTTCCCTACAAGGGATAATGAGAAACTGAGAGGAGTTAATAAACAGCTGAGAACCAAGTGTGAGAGCCAGAGGGCCTCTTCGGTAGCTTACAAAGAAATCTTCTTCTCTGGCTGTGCAAGAGCAGACCCAAATGAGTGGCAGGCTGATGATCTAATTGTCAGAACTGAGAGTGCTACAGATGTTTGGATGCTCAGCCAAAATAGGTTTCCTATGCTAAAGTCAAAAATCTGGTTGGAAAAACATAGGACCTGGAACCTGAAAAGTGGGGCAGGGACATCTAGGTGGATAGCCCTGAAAAATGTGGCTCTGCAGACTCCTTTGTGACCCCCGAGGGACCTTGCAGAGGTGGCTTCCCTATTGAGAACCATTCGTTTCCACATGTGGGAAAATACTGCATATACCAGAGCATTTTTTTTCTTTTCTTTTTTCTTTTCCTCCTCCTCCTTCTTCTTCTTCCGTCTTCTACTTCTTCTTTTCTTAAAAAGCAACAGCCTCCCACCTCCAAGAAAGTGCCTCCACATCCTCGTGTGGCTGCCAGGTTTTAAACAGGGTCAAGTTTCAGTATAACCTGGCTGAGGATAGGTTGGGCCTGATAAAAGGGAAAGAAATTTTACTCTAAAGGAGGTGGAAGAATTAACTACGTCATGGAGAAGCTGGACGCCTCATACGTTGTTAGTGGGAATGTAAAATGATGCAACCACTTTGGAAAAGTCTGGCAGTTCCTCAGAAGGTTAAACAAGGCCAGGAATGGTAGCTCACACCTATAATACCAGCACTTTGGGAGGCTAAGGCAGGAGGATTGCCTGGATTCGAGACCAGCCTGCGCAACATAGTGAGACATCATCTTTACAAAAAAATAATAAAATGACCTGAGTGTGGTAGCAGCCTGTGATCCCAGCTACTCTGGAGGCTGAGGTAGGAGGATTTCTCAAGCCCATGAGGTTGAGGCTGAAGTAAGCTGGGATCATGCCACTGCACTCCAGCCTGAGTAGCAGGGAAAGATCCTGTTTTTAAAACAAAAAAAACAAAAGGTTAGAGTTTCCATATGACTCAGCAACCCCACTTCTAGTATATATCCAAGACAAATGAAAGCATGTGCAAACAAAAACTTGTACCTGAATGTTCATATCAACATTATTCACCATACCCAAAAAGTGGAGCCAAGTGTCCTTCACATGAGAAGTAGACTTTCTCACATTATGACCTGTGCCTTTCCTACTCCAAGAGCCTCAGGCAGCATCACTGGGGGCTTTTAGAACACCTTATGCATTCCCCTACCACATGGCATCTGACCAGGGGACCCACTTCACAGTGAAGCAGGTGCAGGGGTAAGCTATGATCACCAATCCAATGGTTTTATTCCATGCAATAAAACTCAAAGCAGCTTGCCTCATAAAGGGTGAAAATGGCTTACTGAAGGCATAGCTGAAATGACAGCGTGGATGCAATTTCCTGCAAGGATGGGGCCATCTGTAAGAATGCAGTATATGCACTCAATTAGCGATGTCAGACGTGTCCCCAAGTAGGAAGAATATATGGGTTCAGTAACCAAGGGGTGGAAGTAGAAGTCGCCGCACTTACTATGACTTCTACTGACCCACTGTGATTTTCTTCTCCTACCCCTGCAACTCTGAGCTCTGTAGGGTTAGATGTCCTGATCCCTGAAGGGATGCTCTCTTTCTGTGGACACAGCAAGGGTTCCGCTGAACTGCAAGCCATGGCTACCTACCATCAGGGCACCTTGCATTCCCTGTGATCAACAACTGGAAAGCAAGAGAAGTCGCTAACCTAGAAGGGAAATTGATGCTGCTCAGCAGGAAGAGTGTCAGGTGTGTTCTCAAAACTGCCATGGCACCAACTTTCAGAGTAAAAGTTTACCAGATCCTTCGTAACCTGGCTCAATGTTACCTTTCTAATCTCCTTTCTTTTTTTCTCTCCCGCTTCCTCACTCCCCTGTCGCCATGTTGGCCTCTTTGATGTTCAGTGAGCGCACAAGGTGTTTTCAGGACTGTGGTCTGTCATCCAGCTTCATTAGATAGAGGGGACAAGAAAGGCCACAAAATGCAGAAGGAGCTTAAATGAGAGATGGAGGGGGTGGAAGATATTTTAGCTAGTTACACTAATTTGTACAGAGCTGATGGCTGAGTTGGACTTTTTAACTCTAATTTCCAGAACAAGCCTCCTCACTGAGAGGAGGAAAATATTAGAGAGATCAATGCTTATTGATTAGTGACTAAAACGTTAGACTGAGACAAAAGACTTATCTTCCTGGAGAACCAACAAAGTTCCATCTTTGATAAAGATTAGTAATAGCGAATTTATTTTTGAAGTATGTTAAATGTCAGGCACCAGGCTAAGCTTTTTACGTATTTTGTCTTATTTAATCCCCATAAAATCTCTAAGAAAAATAATTATTATTCCCATTTCACACATGAAGAAATAGAGGCTCAGAAAGATGATATAATTTGCCTAGTCATACCTTATGTAAAGTGGCCAGCTTTAACTACAGCTCTTTTGAGTCTAAGACCTATATTATTTTCTCCACAATTTGCTTCCCCTTAAGAGAAAGAGCTAATCATTACTTCATTCGTTCATTCACTTATCCATTAATTTAATAAATGTTCACATTGAGTGCTCATTATGTGCCAGGCTTGGCCTGATCTTGCTGATACAGTGGTGAACAAATAGGCAGGAGCTTTACCTTCATGGGGGTTATAACCTAATGGGGTAGCTGTACCACGAATCTAAGAAGTTCTGGTCTCTGAAGTGCAGCAAACACAGCATGTGCTGAGACTGACATTTGAAGGAGGCCAACAAAGATCACTGTTGACCTAGACCTTGACTATATATTATGCACAGTAAATACATAAAATCTTGGTTAAAGCATTGACCTTTTAGCTTCATCAATTTTGAAATGGGTGTAGTAATAATACATTTCTTGCCAAGTGGTTGTAATCTCAAATGAGAAAATGTGTGAAAGGCCTTGGCAAACTATAAAATAGTCAATAAGGAGAAAAGGCCTTTTCTTTTTTGAGACAGAGTCTCACTTTGTCACCCAGGCTGGAGTGCAGTGGCACAATCACGGCTCACTGCAGCCTCTGCCAACCAGGCTCAAGTGATCCTCCTGCCTCAACCTCCTAAGTAGCTGGGACCACAGGTGTGCCGCACCACGGCCAGTTAATTTTTCTTAATTTTTTATAGAGACAAGGTCTTGCTATATTGCCCAGAGTAGTCTCGAGTTCCTGGACTCTATCGATTTTCCTGCCTCAACCTGCTAAAATGCTGGGATTACAGGCATGAGCCATGGTGCCTTGCTGATCTTTTCTTTATGTTAAAAAAATTCAAATATATACTACATTAGAATAGTGCAATAAACACCCAGATGCCCATGAACTAGCTATGACAGTTACCAACTCATGGCCAATCATGCTTCATCTTTAGCCAGACTCTGATTACCCATTTTTTTGGGAAGCAAATCCTTGACTGCCTATATTTTTATCCCTATATATATATAAATATATATATATTTATATATATTTATATATATAAATATATAAAAATAAATATAATATATATAAATAAATATATATACA